>JAJONI010001528.1:0-11759 GCA_022190145.1 Pezicula rhizophila | reverse complement strand
CGAAGGCAACTAACCTATTCCAGGATAACAACCCAACGTAGTGTCCGTATCCTCAAAAAAAGCTTTTGCCTCCTTAAGATACTTCTTTATGGCAAGAGGAGCAACACAAATCTAAACAAAAACTTCAATCTTGATACTTCTCGGAACCTTTTGGTTTATTTCATCCCAATGACTTTGAAGCCATTCCCATAAGGAAGCATAATCATTTCGAACTGTATGCAACACGGTAGAAGCCTTTCTATTTGCAATTGAGCTTGTAGAAATTCAATGGTACTTTGAATGCTTTTGTTCGACGAAACAACTGATAGTTATCCTCAACCTCCGATGCAGTGAGAACATTGAGAAACACTGGATAGCACACATCCTCCTCGTAGGTTTCTGTGGCTCCGTTGGTTAAAAAGCGGTGCTACTAAACGAAGATTGTCCGGTGTAACTCGTTTTCACGAACAGTGATAATAGGATAACCTGCTTCGCGGGTGATGGTAGACATAATCTTGCCGGCATCTTGCCTACCAGCATGGCTCAAGGCTTTCCAGAGATCCGCCACTTTCGCGTTGCCATATTTATTCAGTTATAGATGTCTCTGGGCTCCCTTCAAGAAGGTCTTTCCCCCTAAGTAGTTGGAAATTGCCAAGAGGACAGCACAACCCTTAGAATACGACATCGCATCGAAAATGTAGCTAATATCTTTGCACGCCTCACTAGTACTTCAATTGGATGAGTAGCCGGGTCTGAATCCAGTTCGAGCACTTCCTGGAATGAACCGCCGACAAAATCCTCTGTCTGTTTCCATTCTGGGTTGAGTGATATATGTATATCGACGAAAGACTCGTTTAGTCATATATCGTTACAAAATTCCATTGTGACAATATTGCCAAACCACTGATTACCAAGCTTATTTATTACAACCTCTCCTATCCATCAGATTGCATCTGCACCATTTTTTTTTCGTTAAAAAGAAGAAATCTTTCATCGTAGAGAACGAGACCCCAATTTTCCATACCCCCACGATGGTCTAGAATAGCCATAATATCCATCTTTGGAAGAGGATAATCAAGCCCAAAAATTTTCTCATACTTCTTTAGTGCTCGAACAGCCAAGTCCAAAGAAAGGCATCCCAGCTCTATGGTCTTGTCCTCAGTAGCCCAAACACGAACAGGGGCTCTAAAATCATTCTTCTCGGACTCGATATAGTTGAAATTCCCCATTGCAAAAGCTACCAGATATGCTAACATCAAAGGCGTTGTTTCAAAATCGAATTACTTGCGACCGGAATCCCATTCCACAGAGGAAATAGGCATACCATATTCCCAACACAGTCAAGCTCCTCATCCACAAACAGAGTTAATTTGAATGTGGCTTTTAATACTGGTTCATCAAAGCAAGGAAGGATCCTTTGACAGTGAACCTGTTGCATTTGAGTTGAGCCAATGTATTCTGTAACACCATTGAGCTTATATGAGGTTCTGAAAAAGCCCACTGCCTACACATCTATTCTTCCTTTGAAGTTGAGCTGGAGACGCGCTTTTGAAGATGCTGGGAGTGTCTCTAAAAGTAAAAAGACGCTTATTGTATTTCACTTTTGTAACTCCCACAACTTTTCCATGACTACCTGGAACCTCAATGTCAATAACATCAATGTCTAAAGATATTAAATGAAATCGAAGTCGCCCCTTCAAAAATTTCAAGTTTAATGATCACTGTGCCGACGAATTTGGCAATGCTCAGCTGTGATTCTATGCATATATCGTAGTGTAGTAGCTTCAAATTCTTCGGTAGCTAGTCTAGGTTGTCTTTTGTGCTTGCTGTTTTAGCAGCAAACCTTGAACTTAACGATGCCAATCTAAACGCTTGTGAACTCAGAGATGTAAAGTGATCCAACTCGTGTCGATTCTAGTTGTTATTAACAGTTGATGCAACAAACATTAAAGAGGTACAGGTAAGCACTGAAACTAAACACCGATAATGTATGTACTAGTACTTCAGAGAATAAGCGCTCGCTAAGCACTACTATTTGTGCTACTTCAATTACACAAGAGAGCTTCGCATGCAACGTGACGACGCTAACATGTTTATCCCAAAGTAGAGAAGGCCGGAGACACGACAGAAGAGGTGTTTGATGAATGCATCCCCAGGCTTTCCTCGTTCGTCATTGCCCCGCTTATACGAAGGAGTCGGTGAAGAGTTAGGCCGTCGGTCTATTTGTACAGTATTTTGTATGCATGTAATTACTAAAAAGAACAATGAAAGGACCAATAGGCTTTAACTGGACGGAACGTTAACGTTGTATTATTAATGGATTTTACAAAGGATGGATGGAGAAGACGCTAACATATGAGGATGTTTTCCTTACAAGTACGGGTTCGGCAACTCGATCAGGTGATTGAACAATACAACACAAACAATGAAGATCTTATGTAGAAGGGAGAGTAAAGCAACTAAGTATGTAACTAAACTACTCCTTATCACAACACTGCTTGAATTCAATCCCTCAATGTTTTGGGCGTGCAGAGCAGGCACTTTTTTAACCTGTGATCTAAGCGAGAATATTGAGGAACGACATCAACCATAACGGCTTAAGCGACGTTCCTTTTACTGAAATACACAATAACAAAAAGAAGCATGCGTGTGTTCTATGTATTAAATCCAAGTGCTACGATGATTATCTGTTAAGATACTGCGATATGAGATTACTCTCATTACAGTACACAGCTTACCTATGATCCCACATTTTGAGAATGTATTTACTGTTATGTGACTGAATTTGACCACGTCGCTTACCTTAGTTACTTAATCTGTTCTCACACGACCATACACTCTCACCCAACTAGCACTTCTGCCATAAACCCCGCAAATCCTCATCATGAAGAAGCTGCCCCGGCCCCGGCCCCCGCCCCCCATCCACCCCAGAAATTCGTCCAATAAACCCGTCTGCATGTCAAAATCCACAAATGAAACATCTAAATTGGGAAGCTCTATCCACAATCTCACCTTAATTACACTCCCACTCTCATCACTTACCCATCTTCTGAATCTGCTGAGCATACCAATCCTACATCACCAAAAAGGTCAGCAAAAAGAATCCCAATCTTAAACCAACCAATCCCAATAAAAAATCCAGGTGAAAATGAAACCCTCGATCATCATCCAAAGGGGGGAAAGCAAAAGGAGAAAAAAACTCACACTCTCAGCCCCAGCCCCCAAAACCTTAATACTGACAGTCTTCGTCATCCACCCCTTTTCAACCCTCGGCGCCTCCAAAACCAATTTCTCCTCCTTCTCAGCACCCAAAAGGGTCTTCGGACAAAGGGGAGTTATAGCGGCCGGTCTACCTAGCCCAATAAAATCACACTGTTTACTCTCGACCGCCTGATTCATAGCTGAAAGACTTCTAAATCCACCCGTAACAATAAGCGGGATACTAGGGAATCGAGATCGAATGAGAGAGGCGAATTTGAGGAAGAATGCCTCTCTTTCAGCGGTGCTGGCTGATTTGACTGGTGCTGGGTTTTCGTCTGCAGTTTGGAGGAACTAGAAAAGAAAGGGTTGTTAGTTACGGCATTATGAAAAGCGGACAAAGAAAACGAAAAGAAAAAAAGAAACAAACCTCAGGCTCCTCATAAGTCCCCCCACTAATTTCCAAAAAATCCAAACCCCCAACCCCATCTCCAACACCCCAAAACCGTGCAACCTGTTCCAAGGCCTCCTCCTCACTCCCGCCACTCCCCTTAACATCCACCGAATTCATCTTCATACCAATAATGAACCCCGGACTTGTAACCTCTCTAACCCTTTTAATAATCCTCACAATAATCTCCGCTCTCTTGCCTGCATCCCCACCAAACTCATCATCTCTCCTATTAGCGGCCTTGCTCAAAAACTGTGCTAGGAGATATCCATGCGCGGCATGGATTTCTACACCATTAAATCCACTATCGTAACAGAGTTTTGCTGCTTGGGCGAATTGGGTGATTATATCTTCTACTTCTTGGGTACTCAGAGCTCTAGGTGTCCCGAAGACCATATTTCTGATGCCGCGTTGGAAGAGGCCGGGCCCGAAGTCCAGAGGTATAGCGGAAGGTGCTACACTTTTGGCAGACATGCCTCGGGTCCCGGCTCCCATGGGAGATTGTCGTCCTGGGTGATTGATTTGAACAATTGTTGGAGAACCAGCGCATGATTGGGCCCAATCTTTCCAGACTTTTTGGTATGCGGGGTCGCTTAGTCTGGTTGAGTTGATTGAGAGATCCTTTGGACTTCCTAGGTACGCGGGATCTACTTGGACGTTTCCTATTTGAATGGTAAATATGGGTTCTTTTTGCTTCTTGATTTTTTGAGACGGTTGAACAACTAACCAGTTATAACCATACCCCATCCTCCCTTAGCCCAATCTTGATATACTCTCTTGAAATTCTCATTTGGCAGGTTCGTACTATCAGCCATTTGTTCAGCCATCGCAGCCTTGACTAACCGGTTCGGAAGCGTAAAACCGCATGGTAGTGTGACCGAATCAGCAATTGAAGCCATGTTTGTTAGTCGAAGCGTGAGAAGTTCGAATTCAGCGATTTGTAGTTGTGGTTACAAGATAACGTGCTGACTGAATATAACCTTACCCCTTTGTATTTTTTTTGAGGCAAAAAAAAAAAGAAGCGAGCAAATTCAAGAGCAAGTCCAAGTTCTAGAAGGTGTGGGAGGAGTTCTAGAAAACGTGGCCGGCTTCCTAAATATAGAGAATGATAAGCACCTAACTTTGAAGCTTGGTTCCACTATCGGAGAAAACAGTGTCGAAAAAAATGAGGCCTCGGTACTAAGACCAGCACACTGTCATCAGATGGTCCCTGCGGGGACGGTGGAATTTGTCTGGCCGTGCGTTGATGTGTCAAAATCAAATTTCGCAAGTGAAGAAAAACCACGAGTATGTAACCTCACGGACTTTACGGGCATTTACAGAACGCTTTATTCTGATCTACATACCGGCGACTCCGTAGTGCAATGGGGACTCTCATGGCGTAGAACGACTAGTGTCGGTACTCGATGTGTTGACTAGATACTTATTTACCCGAGGCTGCTGGCTTGAGGGGACAGGGTGGCTTTCATTATTGGGATGTCGTTCAACGCATACGATCTGAAACCCGTAAACAACAATAAAAATCACAGAAAAGGCAATAGCTAGAGGGGGGGAGAATAACAGTAAATAATGAGGTCCACCCTCAAATACCTCTTCCTTCCTCAGTCCCAGTCATGCTCAACACGCCACGCATCTTTCTCTCCGAGTCCTGCATTGATGAGATCACAATCCCTATGTCCCCATTTCTCCCTGTACATGGCTCGCGAATGTTCAAAATTCAGGTTGATGCTATCCTCGAAGCCTTGGGGATCACGGTAGTAAGGCTCGCCCTCGCCTCCCTTCTGCCGTGCCTGCCAGGTGTTTCGTCCTCGCTTGCTCGATACTTTCGAGGTCTGCATCTGGTCGCAAACGCCAAGAAGGTCTTTGAATGAAGAGCTGTTCAAGATATCGTCTTCCCATGACTTTTGGGTGTTAGAAGTGCCCAACGAAGGAGTGAAAATACGCCGTTCAAGGTGGGCGGCTTTTGCAGCTTCGTGTTCTTTTCGCTCCTCTTGGTCTAGAATAGCATTGATATCAATGAAGCTTGGCTTCTGAACTGTCCCACCTGCATATCTCTTGCGATACAGTACAATCAGATCATCTAAAGCAGTTGCAACATCGTAAATGTGACCGGCTTTAGCGTCTGTAACCTTGAATCCACGCATGAATAATCGTTCGTGCATATCACAATCTCCCATATAGAAGGGAATGCTTGTATCCCACCCGCCGACCTCCTCGTATGCCTTTGTCTGTACCAATGCGAGGTGGTCATAGTGGAAGGTTCGCACAGCCCATCTCTGATTCGTCAATTGTTCCGATGTGGGAGGTTGGTTGATCTTGTCTCCCCAAATCTCTGGAGGACCATGGGTATTATCATATTCGTGCCCTGGCTCCGGTTTCCAATTGGGAGAAGTCGTGGCTCGTAGGGTCTCGACGGCGAGTACATAGAGAGATTTGAACTCATCACTTGATTGGAAAATGGAGCCAGGTTCGAGTTGTCTTCTCTCCAGCCCGTCTTCATAACTCAATGCTAAGACATCCATGTGCGACCAGAAGTAATGCGGCCACTCATGCTGTATCGCTGTCCAGAGATAGAAGTTCTGCAATTGCGCGAAAGTGAACAGCGTAGGCGTAATAACAACATTCACACCTAGCAGCTGCAATCTGGTATGGTTCAAGAAGAACGGATTCTGCAAAGATAGTCTGCCATATTTATTGCTATCCATGACCCCCGTATTCTCCACCACAATGATGTCCTCCGGTGGCCATCCAGCTGTAATGTATCCAACGACAGCCTGCTGTAGCAAGCGCCAATTGCGCGTGAACCCAATGAAGAGGGGTGTTTTCTCAGCGACATGAGGAGAGGGCGGACGGTTCCATGATGGTATTGGGGGAAGATCGTCGGGAGACTGTGCTGTTTCTGCGAAGGGGAAGTTGTCGACTACTGGAGGAAGAGGTTTCGTCGAGGGACGGGGTTTGTAGATGGGATGTGGTGGGTGATAGGAAGGCTGTTCCTCTGGAGCCGGCGCGGGGGGTTCATTCTGCGGCGTCAGGGTTAGTTCCTCACTCACTGGTGTGAGGATTCGAGATGGCAGCGAGACCTGTAGGGTGTGGATGACTAGGAAAAGTGAGAGCGCTGCGAAAACCAGACTGTACAAGCGTAAGAGAGCCATTGTGGCTCTTGAGATGATGGAAGAAGGCAACAATGCCTGGCAACCTTATCCAAGTTGAGCTTGTGGCTGTATAGCAAAATATACCTACCTTGAATCTTATTTGAATGGAGTCATCTCGACACGCTGATGTGATGCGTTGCACGTCAAGAATCATAGCGTCTCATCGAGCGTCAATGGAACTAGAATGGGTAGTCAATATATCACGTGACTTGAACTTACGCCTCTCTTCATCTCGCTCAAGCTGGGAACGACTCTTTGCTGAACTTGACGATTAGTCGACGTGCCCACGGATCGTAGCTGAAAAGCGTAACATGCTGATGGGTATCTAGAGAGGGTGAAGTAAATACAGAAGCAGCATGATCAAGCGCACTGTACCATCACAACTGGTGTTCAGCATGGGAACTGAACCGTTACAATAATCACTCCCATATCCATCAATGACTGTCAATGTCAAACGAAATGCCTGAAGAAAAAAACCTACAGAAGACAGAAAAGCTACGAGAAGAGAGCCCCAGGAAAATACAAGCCACAAGAAGAACCCCCTTGATCCTCAATTCCTAAGTAGCGAAGCACACCTTTGTCACAACTCCTGTATCTCGGCCTGCAGAGCACACCCTACCAGTCACTTCCTATGACTGAGCGGCCTGGAACGGATCCAGGATTCGATGGAATGCAAAGCTTTGACCAGTTGTAGGTATGAAGCTGGCGATGGTGGATTCCGGACTTGTTCGCCTTGGAGGAAGTTGTTGGTTGAAAGAAGAGGAAGAAACAGAAGAGGTGAGGTGTGATATTTAGGTTGGAAAATGACGCCTGTAACTTTGTGAGGAGGGAAGAAGGTACGATATTGTGTATTGTGGTTTGTTTTGAAAGGAGCGAGCTCGTTCCACGTGATCGATGGGTGAGCACCTCAGTTCCTCCCGGTTGAGAGGGTACCAGAAGGTAAGATCTGAATTACTTCTTTTCCTTGCAGTACAAATCTCCCCATGTCTTGGTTAAGTAGCCAATGGTACTTTAGCAACGTCCATACCTATCGCTTCTACTTTTGGGTATCCCTACCCCCCTTACAGCAGACCGCATTCTCATCAGTATGAGTTATGAGTTACGAGCAGCCTTTTCTTTTGTTCTACTTCCTCCAGAATCTTTTTACAATGGCTACCCAAGTAAAATGCCTCGCTATACCAAAGTAGTAACTTTTCGGTCTACGAGACGGTCCTTTCGTCTCATTACCTTCTCGCTCCTCCTTTTCAGTATCTCCCTCCTGTTCCTCCGAAAGCTATGCGAGTTCAATGGAACAGGCTACTGCTCCCACAGAGCTGAACTACCCAGCTACCTCGAAAAGATCAAACCCGTGGTACCACATCGCAGTCCCGTCAACACGAAAGGGCCAACCGTCAACTTAGTCGTAGGCACAATTCTCGGAGACGACATATCATGGGCATCTGAGATTACAATACCCAATCTCAAAATAATTCGCTACGTCTGGGATGACCCTAAAGCGGAATACCATCCGGCCAAGAAAAAGGGTCGCGAAGCAATGATGTACCATACATATTTTCGCGACTTTTACGATAACCTCCCAGATATCTCCATCCTAATCCACGCACGCGAGAAACCATGGCACACAGAATCCTTTCTATTCAACTCTATCAGCTACGCAATCTCCAGTCTAGACCTCGACCAGGTAGTCAAACGCAAATACGTAAATCTTAGAATCGGTTGGCAAGATGGATGTCCTAACTGGATTAATACTACAGTTTCCACTACAGATTCAAACTCCGCCAAGGAAGAAGAACCCTTCATGAAACAAGCTTTTGTGGACAATTTTGCTTCGAGGAACTTCGGGGGTACGAAGGGAAATCTTTCGGTCCCGGAGATCTTTGCGCAGCCTTGCTGTTCTCACTTTGCCGTTACAAGAGACACCATTCATGCTATTCCGCTTGAGGAATATTTATTTTATATCGAGTGGCTCTCGAAGACTCCCCTACCTGATCAGATCTCTGGACGCGTCTGGGAGCATTTTTGGCAATATCTCTTCACGGGCAAAGCAGTAGATTGCCCGATTGAATGGAAAACACTTTGTCGAATGTACGGTGTCTGTTTCGAAAATGCGGGCGAGATGGAAAGATTTAGACAGCTCGAGATTGAAAGGGATTGGTTGATCTTTGGGTTGCAGGGATTCGGAGGATTTTGGAAGGAATTAAAAAATCCGGATAGGGTGGGTAGGGTGAGAGGCAGGATTAGGGATATCGATGTCGATATGGGGATGAGGTTAGGGCAAGCAGTCAACAAGGGATTAGAGCAAGGCCCTCCTGCTTGGAGGGATAGAATGAGCGATTTTATACGAGGAGTAATGCAAATGAGTTTTCTTGGTTGGTCAAAATCATAATAGGCAAGTGACTATCTATCCGACTTTGCGAAATAGTAGAATTCGGTGTTGAGATTTTGCATGTGAGCAAAAATGCACCCTCTATCTACATGACGCCAAATTGCTGCCTGTAAAGAAGCATGGGAACCCACCATCTCTATTCGGATACTTCACCTCGTGGCCATCAAAGCAAGTACAGGCTAAGTTAAAGTATGCATCTCGGCAACCCTTCGACTCGCGCACAAGCGAGCCACTCGCATCAAGCTGTCATAGATGGCACCCCTTCTTTTCATCCCATATACCGGTAGCGAACAACAGATAAATGGTCTACGAATCGATCTTTACCATAAAAGAACCCATCTTGCGAGACGTCGAAATTGCCTCGGTTCGCTTCCCCACTCCCAGACCACATCTTCTGATTCCGTCGTAATGATAACAATGGATTGCACTCTATTCCCCCGCAACTCTCGCAATGTTACAGGGTAATCGGTTAGTATGACGCCCCGCGCCCGTCGTACCTGTGTCGATCGTTCTAAGGAAGTTTGCCAAGGATTCTAGGTGGGATATAGTGATTTCAACGGGGCTGGTTCCGCTGTTTAGGGGCAGAATGATCGCCACAAGGGGAACTCGATACATCTAAGAACGGACCTCGGCCGATCACCGCTTAAGTCTATGGTGTGGTCATGAGAAAACTAGTTGGCGCCTCAATAGTAATAATACTACATAACTATCCTCCAACTGCTGCTCCTCTTTACCCTTCTTATTATTCCACCCCATCTGTTAGAAGAACCTTCGATCGCATCAGCACCTTATTTTGATCTCGTTGGTCGCTTTCATTCAGCACTGTGTGCACTGACGAAAAGTTTTTGATGATTAAAACATTCTATCAGAACACGGCTACACACTTAAAGCTCACGACGGTACACATACAACTCTAATCACCATATTTCTCAGATAAATATGCCAAGGATGGAAGACACAGAGTCTCTAGGAGTCACCGACTTCGACGTCGTGATAGTAGGGGCTGGCATATCAGGAATCAACGCAGCATACCACATCCAAGCCTCACTACCAAACTTCACCTACACAATCCTCGAATCACGCGGAGCCATTGGAGGAACATGGGATCTCTTCCGCTATCCAGGAATCCGATCAGATTCCGACCTATACACCTTTGGATATCCATGGAGACCTTGGGAATCCTCACAAGCCATTGCTGAAGGACGTTTAATTCGCGATTACATCCGAGAATCAGCTGAAGAATACCAAATCGATAAACATATCCAATTCCACACGAAACTCCTGGCAGCAAATTGGTCCTCAACACGTCAATCATGGTCTCTCTCCGTAGACGCAAACGGCACTCAGCAAAACCTGGTCGGAAAATTCATAATCCTCGCATCAGGTTACTACGACTACAACGAGCCACTTAAAACCCACATCCCCGGCCTCTCCAACTTCAAAGGAACGATAGTGCATCCTCAATTCTGGCCCAAAGATCTGGATTACACGAACAAGAAAATCACCATCATCGGATCCGGCGCAACAGCAATAACACTTCTGCCCAGCCTAGCTCAAAAAGCATCCAAAGTAACAATGCTCCAACGATCACCCAGTTACGTCCTTTCTCTACCGTCAGTCGACCCCCCAAGCGAATGGATGAAGCGACTCCTCCCCAAATCTCTAGCAGCACAACTCATCCGCCTCAAATTCATACTCTTGCCATACATATTCTTCCTACTCTGCCGCGCATACCCCGGTATCGCAAAAGGAATGATCTCCAGAATCACAACCAAAATGCTCCCCCCTTCCATCCCCCAAGATCCAAACTTCAAACCTTCATATAATCCATGGGAACAAAGACTTTGTATCTGTCCAGACGGCGACTTCTACGAAGCGTTACGGACTGGAAAAGGGGATGTCGTTACCGATACCATCAAAACGGTGACGGAAACCGGAATCGAAACCGAGCACGGAAAGACACTTGATTCAGATATCATCGTCACAGCAACTGGTCTCAAGATGCAAGTAGCAGGCGGAGCACAAATAAGCATAGACGGAACACCGCTTCCGTTCTCCAAAAAATTCATGTGGAAAGGAACGATGGTTCAGGATCTGCCTAATGCGGCATATATTCTAGGCTACACGAACGCATCATGGACTTTGGGATCGGAAACAACGAGTCAATTGATTGTTCGAATCTTAAAATATATGGATGTGAGTGGTAAGACGAGTGTGGTTCCTAGGGTTAAGGAAGGAGAGAAGATTGAGAAGAGGAATTTGTTGGATTTGAATAGTACTTATGTTCTTAAGGCGAAGGATTTATTACCTATGGGTGGTGATCGTGGCTCTTGGGTACCGAGGAGTAACTATTTTAAGGATATGTGGAATATTAAGTTTGGAAGTATTGAGGACGGGTTGGTTTATACTGGGGGGGAGATTGCTAAGGTTAAATAGATGGACGTAATATGAAAAAAAAAATAGTTTTCCTCGTTTGCAGCCTTCTAGTTTTGTAATCTTTCATTTTCTTGTTTGTTGGCTTATTTGTGGCTGAGTAGGTCTTTTTTTTTTCTACGTATCCTCCCTTTCCTGTAAAGACTCTCGCTACTCGTAG
>JAJONI010001527.1:0-11759 GCA_022190145.1 Pezicula rhizophila | reverse complement strand
CTTTGTGAGCTTCTTGTCCGGCAGAAGCCCTCTTGTTTAGAATCATATCTTAAAATCATTAGCTTTTAGTTGGTCTTTTATATAACTTACGCTAAGCACATAGTTGAATCTTGAAACAACGTAGAGTTTATGTAATCTTACTGTGGCATTTAAAGAAGTGTTTCTAGATAGTAATGCTGAAACTAAAATGAACTAAGTCTCTAATATATAAAGACATAATAATATAAGCCTAAGTACTAAACGTGATATTATATTCTTAACCCACTTTATGCTCTCGACCTTAGGCGATGTAGGTGATCCCTCCTCATCCGCTAGGCTCTTGATATGCTTAAGCCACTTCAGAAACGCGATAGTTATTAAACTACTTAACAGGGTCTGAACTCTTTGAAATATAACCGTTGTGATCCCCAACTTATCACCATTTACTACCGATATGCCAGTAAATAAATAGGGCTTACGTTGGCGGGATGCCTATAGCTAGAGTTTTGGAAGGCGCACAAAACGCGATAACGATAGTGTCCTACTTTAGAAGCTAGAGACAGGATGTGAGAATGGAAAAGGCTATCCATAAAAGGAAGAGTGTTGTAGAAATGAACACGATGAAGACAAGACCATATTGGTTTAGTGGATTTTTTCGAAAACATGAGGGCTAATGGCTGCGTCGAAGATGGACCAGATAATGATTAAAAGGGAGAAAGATATGAGTTTACTTATTTTCCAAGTGACTAAAAGATTTTTGGTTTGAGTTGGGAATAGATTCATCACGACTTGTCCGGCAGCCTGGCTGTTTTGTTAGTATCCATGGTGAGGGAAGAAGCCGGAGGGGCAGGAATGCGTCCAATAGGAAGAACCGTAGAAAGCATAAGCTGTTTCCAAACTCGCTGGTAGATCTCCCCATATCCACCGGATGTATTGGGCAGAATATCTATATACCATGGTCCCGTTGAAGTATCCATCTTAATTAGGACCATGGATAGAAATGGACCCAAGAAGTTACTAACCGTTGACGGCATAATAGTCAGGGCAGAATTGCTGTTGGATTTACGTGCGTGTCATGATGACATTGAAAGAGAGACTTTCATCATATTAGCTGTCGTCGTATAAAAATGGAGGGATACACTTGCGTTGTAGGGAGACATCCTCGGATGATCATTCCAACGAGTAGACCTGGGTCCATGAATCTTGGATTAGTAGCACCTACACTGATTACCCCAAATAGAGTGCGGATGTCATCAAGTAATACTGTCTTTGAACGAAAAGATGGGTTCTCCACCGGGAAAGCTTGATGTCCGTATGGTTGTTGTGTCTCGAACCCATGATTCTGGGGAAGATGAGGAGGCGGCACATTGTAAGCATGCATGCGCAGGTTATGCAGACGTTGAGTTTGAATTGTGGACTAGTAACCGACGACAACGATACTTTAGTCCACTTCCTTGGCCAGCTGAGCGAGACAAGACTGCCATAACACTATCAACTTACCTCACCCTGTTAGTGTGGTAACCCCCACCATAACGCTATTTCTCAGACCAAGGAAATTACTTGATTAGGGTGAAAGTAACGAATACGAACCTGCCCTTTCCCGACGGCTTTTTTGCCACCTGTCATCCCACTCAAGACCCCTCCAGTAGCAGGTTTCTTTTTGCTGTAGCAGCTCCGGAGTGGGCCTCTGGAGGATCCATGATTATACGCAGTACACTGCAATGGATGCACAACTCGGTTAAATGGAAAAGGTTGGGCTAAGTGCCCTTTAAGCTTTGGTGTTCTGTAAAATTACTATAAACTTAGTTTGCCTTAATATCATTTACATATCCCAGCTTAGAGGAGTGCAGGTCTTCGTCCTCCTGACCATATCGACGCTGCCCGGCAGGTGCAATTGCGCGTCTTCAAGAAATATCAAGTTAGGAAATGTGTGCAACCTCTGGCCTATCGTCTCGGCGGGGTAAAGATGTAGTGAGTAGATATAAGGACGAAGGGAACGTCCTAAACGCAGTCCATATTCTAGTTCCTTTATCTATCCTAAGGTTCTCGATTTGGTAGAGAATCGAGTCCTTACTCTTTGTTCACTGTGTGTAGTGACCAGTTCCTCTTAGTATTCGTTAATCAAGAATTTCAAGGGCTTCATTTTCGCAAGCATGCCTATAACAATCGAAAATGACTATTTGGGCCCCGATCTCAACCCACTAATCTCAGTCTCGTCTTCCAAGGACAGTCTTTCTGTTTCGTTTCATGACACATCAGTCATCTTCCACGCCCAATGGCTGCATGATGCACGGTGTGACAGGGGATCGGAAAGACGTGAGCCACAAGTTTTCTGCCAACAGCTGGACCCGGTATATATCCAAAGTGCAAAAGTTTCCGGCTCAGGCGCCAAGACGACCCTCGATATAACATGGGACGATGGATCAACTACCCCATTTCCAGCCGTGTGGCTTCGGTTGTTGGCACCATTTGTCGCGAAGCAGATTCAACCTACTGTAACCGTGGAGAAGCCTACTATTCCCAGAGGCTGGAAAGCCAACGAAATTGTGATCCCAGAGATCTCCTACCAAAAGATCGCAGGGGAGAATCTGAGCGACGAAGAATTCCTTGCCAGCAAAGCATGGATCCTCGATACCTTGCTTCTCGATAGCTCTCCGGGAATCATCAAGATCACTGATCTTCCAGAGGTCGACACTTACACAGAGAGTACCCAAGTGGATAACCTATTGACCCATATCCTGAAACGTCTCTTCGGCGCTGTCTTCCAGCACTCGATGCGTCCCCCGGATGCGACCTTCAAGATCGCCTCGTACTACCACGAGTCTGCCAACCGGATTAAGGAGCTACCAAACTACGATACAGCTGAGATTCTTCTTCCGCATGCTGATCACTCGCACTATGATAATCCGGTCCGCGTTCAAGGCTTCCATGCTGTCCAAGGCCATAGTGAGAATACCTTCATCCATGCCTTCGAGGCGCTCAATACTCTTCATGAGGAGGACCCAGATCTATACGACGCCCTGTGTTCGGCGCCTTATATCCTTGGTCGTGTTGCGCAGTTCTACAATCCGGCCCTGTATCAAACCACGGTGGACACGGCTGTGCGCAAGATGCCGGGGTTTCCGGACGAGTTGAAGTGCATTCGCTGGCACCCGCATCTTGCAGGCTATCTGCTTAGTCCCTATGATGACTACGAGAGGGCGCGTAGAGCGCACTGCAAGTTCCAGGAGATCATGCGTCGGGATTCGCATCAGCTGAAGATCCACTTGAAACCCGGAGATATGTACGTATGGGATAATTTCCGGCTCCTGCACGGGAGAGAGAGGGTTTTTAGCACTCCGAGGATGGCTGTTGGACAGACGGTGATCGAACAGGTCGTGAATGATCAGTATAGGGTTAAGCAGATGACCTTCTTAAGCCAATTCATAGGCGAGCATTGGCTTGTGCAGACGCCGACATGGGAACTGCATAACTTGGTCCAGATGGTTAAAGAGGCCGATAGAGGAAATCCTATACCAACAACCCTCTGGACAAAGGACAAGTGATTCGGTTTTCTAGTCGTTTCACCAAGCTAATGCCATGCTGGCGGTAGTATTACCACCTACATATATCTTCATGCTTTTCATGCTGCCTTCGTCATTTCCACATCAGTCGTTAGGTTTTGGTACGCTCGTTTTTTCTCCACTTTCAATGCTATTCTAGTCACTCACTCTGTGTGTATGTACATAGTTTGTGACCTGGTACTTTAGGGCTTAGCCGAGCCAATATCTATTCATTTTTTGGTCAACTTAGCTCGACAACTGTTAGAATCTATGCGTGGATTTGTGACCTACCACGCCTTACGGAAAATAAGTTAACCAATCTATATTAATCACGACACTATTTAAATCATTGATGTATTGGTATTCTCGTTATTTTTCACCTCCAACTATACGTTTCGATATATGTTCTGGCCGTGTCTGTAATCAATTGATACTTAGTGTTAGCTTTTAGTCTAAACCATCCATGTCGCCTGCTACCGCTATAACCTCTTCTAGCTATTATATGAACACTGCTTTCTCAATGAAAATATGATATCACTTAATTAAGCTGAATCGCTATAATATCCCCCCTTAAATAGAGGTTTATTTTCTGTTTTTATAATACTATATAGAAAAGGTGGGGTTATACAGATGCGAGATATAAAAGGAAGCAACCTACTAATCATTGGAAACCAGAATACGCGCTCGGATACCTATTACATACAGGACTTTGGAAGACGACAGGTGCATTTCTACCGACCCACTCTTTCTGCACAGTATACACCGTAACCGTACAATATAGTTCGAACGCGGTAACGGCGCCGGGACCACTAGAACCTGCAATCCTGCAGTACATAAGGTATTTTCAAGAGACAATTGAATTTACGTAAAAAACATTATGCGGCAACTTCGGCCGAAGGACGTATCTTTCATGATATATTTAATTTTTCTACATTAACCGTCCTGCACAAACCAGCTCCCACCTCCGTGCTTGCAGCGACCATTTTAACCCACAATGGTAATAATCAGTACATTCTTGAATGCTATTCGTTCTTAACTTCTGCTACATACTGGTTTGTTCGGCCTTTGGCGAAAGTATCTTCTGTTACAAAGTTTGAGAAATATTTGGGAATCACAAGACCTATAGACATGTAAATCTGGGACCGGAAACAGGGGGGCAAAGCAAGGCTTGACTCTTCAATTGTGGCCGAAGAAATAACAATGGAAGAGGATGAGGAGGAGGCCTCCAAAGTCTCAAACCGCACAAGGAAATTCAGGTGTCGTGGGCCCCCCTCTTTTTTTCTCCAGACTATGACAGCAATACTTGCTTGTCAGCGTCATAATTAATCAGCACTGAAGAGACTGATAACAAGTTGAGGTACTACTAGACGAGAATGTTCCTAAATCAAATACTTCGTGGCCATACGGGCTGGGTCCGCAGCGTGACATTCTCTCCAGATGGCACCAAGGTGGCATCAGCATCCGATGATAAGAATGTAAGAGTATGGGATGTTACGACTGGGCACGCGGACTTGGTACTTTCGGGCCATAAAGGTTGGGTCCGCAGTGTAGCATTCAGCCCTGATGGACTTTGGTTGGTTTCAGCTTCTGGCGATAGAACAGTTCAGGTACGGCATTGCACTACTGGGCAGACCAGCGTGCTGAAGGGCCATGCTGATGGTGTCAACTGCGCAGTGCTGTCGCCAGATGGTAGCAAGATAGCGTCCGCATCAGGGGACGGTACGATACGCTTGTGGAACTGGCACACCAGCAAAGTCGAGATGGTGCTTCACGGCCACACTGGTGGGGTCAACACCGTGGCATTCTCGCACAATGGAAAGAAGCTGGCGTCCGGATCAGATGATACGACGGTCCAGTTATGGGACACAGTTACAGGGAAAGCTCAAACGCTTAGAGGTCATATGGGTGGTATAAGCAGCGTAGCCTTCTCGCTGAATGGAGAGCTACTGGCTTCAGCATCTGGCGACTTGACTGTGAGGGTATGGGACTCGAACGGACAAGTGCAGCAGATATTACATCTCAATACAGATAGGATCCGCAGTATCGCTTTCTCTCCTGACGATAGGTATCTGGCAGCAGCGTCAGATAGTGGGATCATTCAGGCGTGGAGTGCTAGGACAGGTCAAGTTGAACTGACATTTAAGGGCCATGCACAGGGGGTGAATAGCGTAGCCTTCTCCCCGGATGGCAAGAAGCTCGCATCAGCATCTCACGACGCAACTATACGGCTGTGGAATTTTGCGCCCATACCACAGATATTGTCAGACGCGGGCGAGGTTTCTACACCAGTTCAGCCTGAGCAGGATAGCAAGCCGGGGGAGGCCGAATGTCCCTTAGAAGACCAGATAGACTGGATCAACAGCATATCCTTCTCTCCCGACGGGAGCCATCTCGCATCAGCACGCAATGATGGGACCATACACCTTTGGAATCTCGCAGCATCACACGTCGTACAGACGCTCAAAGGCCATACTGGCGGCGTCAACAGCGTCACCTTCTCTCCAAATACGCCACATATCCTCGCCTCGGCCGCAGATGACGGCACAGTGCGACTTTGGAATGTCACGACGGGACAGACCACACGGATCCTCAAAGGTCATACGGGTTGGATTCGAAAGGTCACTTTCTCTCATAACGGGAGCAAGTTGGCCACCGCATCAAGCGACGGGACTGTGCGCGTATGGACAATGGATACCGTTCTCTATGGAGAGGCTGAGGTCGAGCAGGTCCTTACGGGTCATACGAGCGGTGTCCGCAGTGTGGCCTTTTCCCCAGCAGGAAGTGATGCTGAATTACTCGTTAGTTCATGTAACGATTCGAGCATCCGACTGTGGAATCCTGCGACCGGGCAGACTGAGAAGACGTTCGAGAGCAGAAATGGCGGCGTGAACAGTATAGCGTTCCATCCCGATGGTAGCCAGATTGCGCTGGCCACAGGAGATGGAAGTATCCTCCTGTGTGATACTGCAACCGGACAGGTGGCTCAGACGTTCAAAGGTCACTCAGATGCAGTTCGCAGCGTTATCTTCTCCGCCGATGGATTCGTGCTGGCATCAGCGTCCCTAGATGCCACGGTACGAGCCTGGGATCTTGAAACTGGGCTAACAAAGATACTGTTCAGAGGACATACCGGTGGGGTTCGTTGTGTGGCTTTTGGGCCACACAGCAGTGGAGAAATTGCATCAGCGTCAAGTGATGGCACTGTACGGCTTTGGCATCTGGCCACGGGTAGACTTGAGAAGGTTCTCAAATGAAGATATTAACCTAGGTTTATATATTATTAATTTCCATAGGTTAAGTTTACCACCCTCTATAACTTTCCTTGCTCTTATTCTCTCACTCACCCTTTACTACACAATTCTTATAATTTATATTGATAACAGTAATGCGGCAGGATAGGACTTGGTGGTGGCAGAACAGTAAACGCTGATATTTTTTTACCTGTTCAGCTGATGCTGTTACCTATATGTACCACTGCTTTGACCAGCTCCTCTACCGTTATATAAGTCGTCATGATATGAACTGCCGCCCTGAGGAACATCCCCCTCTCCCCTGGGGCGAAGTCAACCATGAATCCTTTTGCTACCAGCCTGCGTGAGATCTCTTTCGTCATTTTAGTATTCTCCTCTTTCCCTCTGTCTGCATGGCCACCACAAGCAAAGTAAAAACAGACCTGCAAGCAGGGTGGTGGGTTCTCACTAAGAAGCTCGAGGTCGCTATTGGCCGCAACAAGGGAGGCGAAGTACCCTGCTACGTCGAACGCGTGGTCTATTTGTGCTCCGTATCCCGAACTTCCGTAAAAGATCCATCCAAGAGCGAGTTTGAGAGCGTCGCCTCTACGGCCGCACTGAAGCGTTAGGTCTGCTATATCCCAATAATCGGTATTCGAGGGTATCTCATCTTCATCAGTGTCGACCCTCGGAGTTTCCCTAGAGTCGCTCTCGCCAGGAACGCCATGGAAAAGATATCCCGCAGGCAGAGTGTTCGATCTCCAAAACACTCTGAGATCCGATCCCAGTAAGAAGGTGCACGTTACAGGGACCCCAATCATCTTGTGGGGATTGATCGCTATACTGTTTGCAAACTCAGAGCCTAGCATTTTATGCCTATGCTTAGCGGAGAATACCACAGACCCACCGTACACGGCATCAATATGGAACCAGAGCCGCTCTCTTTTGCAGACCTCTGCAATCTCCAGGAAGGGGTCGAACGAACCCATGACAGTAGTGCCAGCTGAGGCACTCACGAAGAAAGGAGTGAAGCCCTCTGCTCGAGCTTGGCGGATCAGCCTCTCCAGCTCCGGTAACCTCATTCTACCTTGAGAGTCAACCGGGACAATCCATACGTTCGAACCTCCAATGCCACATATTTGCGCCGCCTTTTCAACTGAATAGTGACCATGAGCACTCGCAAACAGCACGAATCTTCTACTTCCATATCCCTGGTCTCGCGTCTCTGGGAAGAGTTCATTGCGCGCGACGACGAGCGCCGTGGTGTTGGCAGCCGATCCTCCGGGCACAGTGAACCCTCCGGCGTAGGGACCATCAAGTTGAAAAAGCAGTGCCAACGAGCGAGCGGTCATTTTTTCGATTACTGTCAAGACTGGTGACACGCTATAGACATGCACCTAGGGGCGAAAATCCTTGTTAGCCTCAATGTTTGACACGGTAAAGGGGGAAATGGCATTGGAAGTACATTAGTGTTTAGGACGGCCAGAATCAACTCAGATATCACGCCTACGGCGTTGGTTGAGCCAGTCAATTTGTGCATGAATCCCCGATCCCAGGTATTCACGCTGTACCGTAGTATCCGATCGACGATTTCGAGGAGGCCATCTTTCCCTTTTCCTTCGTTAGGCAATTGGAAGTTCAGCGACTTCACCAGTTCCTGTGGGGTGTGAGTATCGACGAGCGTGGTGGCTAAGCCGGCGCCTCCATTTGATGGGCGGTCTGGTGAATCGGCCTGGGCGATGAAAGGAATAATGAGTGATTGTATTGATGTTAAGAGCTATGGCCAAGGTCAGTGGACTACAGAGGACACACCGGTATGGAAGACAGTAATGATGCGAATAAGGCTGGAAAACTTACGTCATCAACCTCAGCTGCTCGATCTACATGGGCTTTGGCATAGCCGTTGCTATGGTTCTTGCTATCATTTGTTGTGTTACTCTGGGCCGTGGGTCCGGCCATGGTGGATATGGCTAAGGGCGACAATATCAATCAATCTAGATAGCTGATTGTACAGTACAAACAAATGCGTAACCAGACTGGCAAGAATTAAGGAGTAACTCAAGGAGCTTGAATACAGCGTTGTGTTGAATTGAGATGGCCGTTCAGTCCTACGAATCGTCCCCCCTCTTCATCCCTACTACATTGGTTGGTCAACGTTTGTCGACAACTGGACGGCTTGACCCGTCATTTCTCCGCATTTACTAGAGTCTACAGGATGATCACTTCGTAACCCCAGGCACAAAGTGGATGCTCTCGAGTCAGTTTCTGCATACTTCTAATGCAATACCTTGTACGAAGGATCGGGAAAGTAGTATCACTCACAGGGGGGTCAAGCACTGACGGCGGAGATCTCGGAAAGTTTATTTTAACTACCATGATTCCTTATCTATAGCCTTGTAAGGTACTGTAAGGAAGGATAGGGCCTTATGTTACATCCGCTGGAGAAAGTTAGTAATTAATAACTGCATTACATATAACCTCAAGCCCCACTGCCCCATCCACCGGGCAAGGGGCGGACCGTACCGCTTAATATCCTCTCACCCCTGTCTAGATGAACTATATTGTAAACACTATTTCTCTTCCGTCCGCCTAATAGCACAGACCGACAAGTGAAGATGTAAATAAGCCATCGTTTAGGTACTTACTCCGTACGGGGGAAATCTAATCTATGCTTGATCACTCCGCACTTTCCGAACCCCCCACCTAGCAAGGATGCGCGTGATAAATCGTACGTTTTTTGTACGGGAGGGCATTGTCTCTCCCACTGCACTCATCCGGGGGAGGGTACTCACTAAGCGATTTACCGAACCCCAGGTACAGTAACGGAAGAATTCTCGCGCAAAATTTCAACACTCTGCTGCTATCAGGGAAGGGAAACTTCCTTGACCTTTCATTGTAGTTTTGTTTCATTCGAGAGCCATTCGTCTCAGTTGTTTTTGGATACAACTGAGGTGTTGCCACAGCTGTCATGGAAGATCACAATGGGGCTTCGAGATATCCTGTGGAGGTTAGCCAGTCGGGCCTCGATTCGGAAAATCCTTCCCGGGAAACCATCGATCCTATACTCCCTACGTGGCGAGTGGTCTTGCTTACAATTAGGTATTTCCCCCAATCCTCGCTCAAACAAAGGTGGGGGGTGAGAGAGAGAGAGAGATTCAGAGAGAACGTGAAGATAGAGAGAAGAGTAGTGCTGACATATTGCATATTGCGATAGCCTTTGCATTGGACTTTTTCTTTCCCTGCTAGATACCACCATCGTCGCCACAGCACAGTACACCATCGGCGTCGACCTCAATTCCCTAAGTTCAGTCACCTGGGTCCCACTAGCATATACGCTCAGCTATCTCGGCTGCACAGTGATTTTCGCCCGCATGGCCGACATAGTTGGAAGGAGAAATGCCTATGCCAGTGCCTTTGTGATCTTCTTCGCCAGCTCCCTAGGCTGCGGATTCGCCCAGTCATTGACTCAACTCATTGCATGCAGGGCCATACAAGGCGTTGGTGGATCGGGTCTCTACGCCCTAGCATTCGTCATCCTGTCAGAAATCACTCCAGAAAAATTCGTACGATGGATCCATGCACTCACTGGAGCTGTTATTGCGACGGCGGGCGTTCTGGGCCCTGTACTTGGCGGTCTCTTGACGCAGTACACAACGTGGAGATGGGTATTTTGGATAAAGTATGATGCCCAACTTCTTCGCTCTGAATTTCTCTCATTGAAGCAGTCCTGTAATAGGTATCATCCCCCTCGTCTTCTTGGTCGTCGCATGGCCGAAGCGCAACCAGATCCGGGAGATACAGCGCCGCTCTATAAAGCAACTCGACATTATCGGCAGCATTTTGATCATCGCCGCCTCGGTCCTCGTCCTATTTCCACTTGAAAAGGCCGGGCTTGACTCGCTTGAGGGCAATGTCTGGGGAAAACCGATTTTCATAGCCCCGCTTGTTACGGGTTGTATCTGCTGGGCTCTTCTAATTGGATGGGAAGCGATCGTTGCGCGATTTTGGGAGGGGAAAATCACGCCTATGTTTCCTTTTGGGCTACTGAAGAAGAGGGTTTATATGGGTTACGTCTTCAGTATGCTTCTCGCTGGATTCCCTTATTTTGTAATTATATACAGCTTGCCGCTGAGACTGGAAGTCGTGAACGGAATGAGTCCTTTGATGGCTGGTTTAACTCTTCTGCCCATGCTTGGAGCTGTCGCGGTGGGGAGTGCCATCGGGGGTGCGGTGAGTGGGAGGAAGGATAGGACTTGCCCAACGTTACTTGTGGGATGTTTATTCATGTTGATGGGAACGGCTCTCCTCTCGACGCTCAAAAATACATCTCACGTTGAGTCGAAGCTGTATGGATTTCAGGTTTTGTTTGGGCTCGGGTTTGGACTCGCGGGTTCTGTTATATCGCTTGGCGTTTCGCTAGAGTGCGAAGTCTGTGATAGCAGTGAGTATTACCTTCCATAGGTCTCTTGGCCATCATACTAATATGTATTTAGCTGTAGCACAAGGTATGATTGCACAAGCCCGCATTCTTGGTGGAAGTATAGGGATTGCAAGCTCTACGGCAATTCTTGGAGTAACTGAAGGGCGCGACTTGGTGGGTCTTGTCACGCCTGCCCAGCTGGCTGATCTACAGTCCTCAGCCAAAGTAATGACAGCCCCACAGCTACATGCGGTCAGACAAGTATATTCAGATGCTTTTGCCGAGACTCTCAAGGTTTCTACCATCGTGCTAGCAGTTTGTGTTTTGGTGACTCTTGTGACTTTTAGACGACACCCTATGATTGTTTTAGACAGGAGGAGGCAGCAGATTATGTATGAACAAGAGAGATTAAGGTCAATAAAGGAGGCAGGGAGAGGAGAGATTGCTAGATGACTTGAGTAAGTGTGGAAATGTAAAGCTATGTATACTGCGTCTGGTTTAGGGCATTGTACTTGTAGTTAATTGTCTTATTAGTATAGAGTATTAACTAAAGTTCAGTTTAGTATTGTCAATGTTAGAAATGTAGGT
>JAJONI010001526.1:0-11760 GCA_022190145.1 Pezicula rhizophila | reverse complement strand
TTTTCCTCTATAGAAAATCAAGCAATTCACTACTGACTTCCGTCTCATATATTCGAGCTTATATACCCAGAATTATCTCTCAGGAGGCCCTCAACAAAATGCTTACAAATATCCAGATCCCAATAATCTGAAATGTTTTCCCAAGTCCCGTTAGGTCACGTAGGCACTAGTAGCAACTACCTTATAATGTTGCTCTTACAGTTCTACTTCTTCTTCTTCTTCTTCTTCTCTTTCTTCTATAGAGACAGCACAACCTCTATAAAACCAATCAACCAAAGCCTGTTTATTAAATTCGTTCCACTACTGTGCCGTGCTCCTACATAGTATCAACACTTCTTATTTCTAATTTCAAGTCCTCTAGAATTAAAAAAAATTGCGCGCTTTTAAGCCATTTTAGACGAACTAACTACCTTGTACTGTACAAGCTTAGCAATCCCTACCCATTAGTGAAAGAGAGATCGATATCCGCACGCACTAAGATTAGCTTTCCCCCTGGTTATAGCTCTATGCGCAATCTACTGCTCTACTATCTACGTCCTCCGTTCGTAGGTCTAGACTGCACGTCTCTAATCATGAATTAAAAAAAAACCACTACATCTATCTGTATTAACAAAACATCACCTACACACCTCTGAGTGAGCCGCAGTACGCGAGATAGGCACGTCAGCTTATCTTTCTTTTAGTGGAAAGTGTACTCGAGTATCTCTCTCTCCCCTTACATCTACCACCTCCCCTTAAAGAGTTGTAGGTAGGAAAAGGCATATATATGGGAGAAGAATAAGCTTAGGCTAAGGTTATGTACAGGGACTATACAGTTTAAGGAGCTAGGAGCTAGGAATGTTAGGTCACCGAGGTACTAGTGGCGACTTATTGAGGGGGAAGTATCTTGGAAGAAGAGGGAGATTTTATACTGAGCTACTCACTACTTTGGGGGGAATAAACAAGTAGGTTTTTTGGGGGGCTGGTTTTGGAAGGAGAAATTTTTATCTATGTACGGAGTATGCTGACTATTGAAAGTTAGCGAGCGAATACTCAGTATGGTAAGAATACAATGCAACTTCA
This sequence comes from Pezicula rhizophila, assembly GCA_022190145.1. Classification (NCBI taxonomy): domain Eukaryota; kingdom Fungi; phylum Ascomycota; class Leotiomycetes; order Helotiales; family Dermateaceae; genus Pezicula; species Pezicula rhizophila. The sequence goes on along the minus strand of JAJONI010001526.1, from coordinate 10,698 downwards.
TGTTTTCAACCTAAGTTTTCAAGTCGGATTCAGTTGCTAATAATCGCCACCGCACAGTCGCAGACTTAATACGTAAACGAGAGTTGGATTTCTGGCTATAGCATTACACTCCTTTCTACACTCTTCTCCTCTTTAAAATAGATAAAAAAAACTCCAAACTCCAAGTAGGCAAACAAATCCCAACCCCTGACGCCATCAAAAGTCTACCTCGCCATATCATAGCTGCCCTTTCCGAGACTACTCAATTGGTCCGGTTGATAATAGCTCCAATTCCCATATCCATGCTCGGTAGCCGTCGCTGATACTGTGGTCTCCTACTTCCATGATGCCTTCCCGAAACGTAGTGGTGCATCCCGGCATGTCCACCGCCGTACCCTCCATTCCCACTGCCCTCACTATCAGCATACTCATCTCCGTCACCGACACCACCCTCCATCTCATCCAACTCTTCTCCATCTCCCAGATCTAGCCCAATCCCACTGTCGTCTGTATAAGCTACCCCTGTCACTCCGCCATTAACGCCCAACCTTTCTCGGCGACTCCCGCTTCTTGCGGCGGCTTGAAGATTCTTGAGACCGGAAGCCATGCATTTTGCCTCAACGACAGCCCATTTTTCACCAGTTTGGGCGGCAAGTCCAGACCAGATTTCGCGGCGCATGGACATGTAGTTCTTGGCAAGATTTTCAAGCTTTACTCCGTCCCAGTCGGACGCATTGCGGCGTTCCATCAGACGTTCATGACGCTTGCGACAGGCACTGAAGATGGTGTTAGATTTTATTTCTTTCCCTTTTTTTGTGTTTTAGAAAGTGGACTTACTTGGGTGTTTTGTTTGGGAAGTATGAGGCTTGAATTGGCGCCCAGTTCATGCCACTAGCGCGCGCAGCCATGAGAGTTTGGTCATCTTGTGGATTCCACGCACCAGAAGAGGGACGAAGAGAATGTGTTGGTGCTGGTTGGGCTTGAGGTGCAGAATGGATGTGAGTATAGTGTTGTGATGACATACTTTGTGGATGCTGGACAGGGCCGCCTTGGGTGTAGACTTGTTGTGTGTGGTGATAAGATGGTTGAGAATGCATTGTTGTGGCATGGGTTTGGTAGTAGCTCTGAGCCATGGAGTGGGAGTGCTGTTGGGTTGGGAGTTGGGGCATTGAGTCGGTATTTTCTTGTTGTTGTTCTTGTTGCTGTTGTTGTTCTTGTTGTTCTTGTTGCTGCTCCTGTTGTTCTTCTAGTTGTACTTGTTGTTGTTCTTGTTCTTCTTGTTGTTGAGTCAGTGGTTGGTTATTGGTGCTGGAGCGGGAGATGTTGCGACTGTGGTTGGTGTTGAGAGCTTGGTTGTTCTGCGCTAGTGGGGTGCTGCGATAGTAACCTTGGTGGCTCTGGCGTGTGACTTTGGGCATCGAGAGGGGACGTGACAATTAGGAATTAGATGCCTCGACTTGGAGGACTTGGCCTTGAATTGAAACGAAGGCAATGGTGAAGCGAGGAGACAGATGGGATGAACGACAGTGTGAGGTTCAGAAGCGAAGGAGAAGAAAGGACGGAAAGGACGAGATGAGACAGTAGGAAAGTTGCTTTGTGGAGGGGAGGGTATATGAAATTGAACTTGGCAGAGCGAGTGAGTAATGGTTTGTGGACAAGAGAATAATAATGAGGTCAACTTGGACGAGGGCTGGCCATTCTTATACAACTGGGCCATGATTGAAAAATATCATTGCAAGACAATTATCGAGATGACAACAAAAGATGTTTGTAGCCTCATTGACGCTGGGTAGTACTAAATTGAGACCATGGACCCTGCTTGAAACATCTAAGGTCTTTCTTTAGAGTAGAAAAGGTACTCCCGCAATGAGCATTCCAAAACCGTGGGACTCCTCATGAAAGCACGAAACCCCAGTTTGCGACTCAGCAAGCGCGAGGTCTCTGAAAAGCAAGATGCGACAGCCAGCGGCCGTTGTGAGTGGTCAATGGGTCACGTTGGCGGTTGTCTCGAGATGAGCACCCGCGAATTTGGAATATGTGTGATGGTGGGCGGTTAGAGGGCGGGCCCTGGCGCTTGGGGAATTTATCAGTGGGTGAGTTCGTCCGGGTTTGGTCAAAAATAGATGACCTCGACGACAACGACGACGTGCGGCGGGTAGATAATACCAAGAGTTCGAAGAAAAGATTGATCGATCTCAGCCTTACCTTTTGCGGCATGTTGGGAGGAAAGTGATAGGATCGTCTCTTGAAACAGGAACGGTTCTGTCGAAAGGTCCATTTCCCGAATAGTGCAGCGTTGTGAGTGGTGGGAGAGCGCGTCTGTCAAGTCAAAAAGAGCAGAGTACTTTCTTTTCGTACGGGTTTCCAGCGTGCAGGCTGCTGGCTAAGCGCTGGCGGGTCCCCCAGGGTTATTTCGGTAGGGAGGGAGGGAATCACGTGTGTGGGAGGCTAGGTAGGTACTAGGTAGGCAATCACATCTCCAACATTATGTCGTTGGTACGACAGTAAGGTAGACTTACTACCTACTGTAGGTATCTTGATTTGTTGAAGCATCGTTGCTCAGTTGCCTGAGGGATGTTGCAATTTTTGAGCAGCGATTCCCACAGTACTAGATCCGGTGTCGGAGATTGAGCAGAGTTGGAGTACCCCCCCCAACATCAATCAATATTTGCGCATTTGCGAGACTACCTTCTGCTCCAGAGTTGACAAATAACTACTTATTTCTATCTATCTGAGCACATCAAGGATAATAAACCAATCACTCAACGAAGAAGTCCCATTTTTTGCTATATCTAGCTAGTTACGCTCAGACAGAAATATGAATTTATTAGGTACAGTACTACATCTAATTATCTGTCCGCGTAGTATTATCCATAACTTGTATGGGGCCTCACACGCTCTCATCAAACAGCATCACTCTGCCAGCCCAGCTACCCCCAGCATGAAGGGAAACGGCACCTCACCCGGCACCTCGCCCGGCACCTGTTCTAGCAGCACCTAGCTAGCACCTTACTAGCAAGCCTGTTATTGTCCTACGCCGACGACGTTTATCAATGGTCGGTGGTTCGTGCGCCTCTTCACCGACATCCAAGAAATCAAGGATATTTGCATTTAGCCAGAAATCAGCACCCTTAACCGAGAACTGGGGCAGTGGAGATGCGGAGGTTTAGTGACACCAAGTACCCGTACAAAGATCCTGAACCATGAGAAAGGAGGCATGAGGACCTTATACGTAGCTGCTACTTATACTCGTATTTCGTTTTTCGGATACCCAAAAGAGAAAATGCGATTGATTGCTGCGGATGAGTGCTACGCCCCTCACTTTATCCAGAGATGTGGATAGTGGCTGTTCATGGGGAAATCCCCAGCCAGCTATGACCATGACCATAAGCATTATTGACCATCATCAGTCGCGATATGCTGATCAGGCCATCAACCATAGAACCCTGACCGTGCCCCACCAGCGGTCAGCAACTGCTGGTCACTTTAACCGTCTCTTTTACCCGGAGCTCTGAGTAGGAGTAAGTCTGGGGTAAAGATAATTTCGACTCTATAGCCAGCCCATTTTTGTCTTTATAAATATTGCTTCCCCAAGATGGGTTGCTGAGGAGAAGTTTCTCTAGATTAATTCCCAAAGCCAAATCAAAGTACTCTTGTAACTACATAACCAAGTTCAACATGGTCGCAGGCCATCAAGCTGCTGGCATCTACGATGCCGCTCTTCAGCGTCGCCAGAATCTCATGGGAGCCAGTGGCCCCGCCGCACTAGTTAAAAACTTTCGAGTCTTTAGCATTGCCATGTTTGCCTGTATTGGTGGACTCCTCTATGGTACGTTTTTAAGTCTCGAAAGATTATCCTTTTTTTTTTTGGAAATCAAAGGCTGATGATGGAGAATTTATTAGGATACAACCAGGGAGTTTTCTCTGGCGTCTTGACCATGAAATCCTTCCAATCCCACATGGGCCATTACGATACCAACTTGCCCCAAGACCAATCTCGCAAGGGGTGGTTGACATCCATTCTTGAGCTGGGTGCTTGGGTTGGGACGTTGCTCTCTGGGTTTATGGCTGAGGCTTTGTCGAGGAAGTATGGGATTCTTATTGCTACTGCGGTGTTTATTGTTGGGGTTATTATCCAGGTGACTGCTATATCGTGAGTCTGCTCTTCTTCAACATTGGAGAAAATTGCTAAAGATCTGTAGTGGTGGACACTCGTCGATTCTCGGGGGCCGATTTGTCACGTATGTCCTTTACCGCTCCTACACTTTTCTTTTTTTTAAACTAACTCGGCTACAGTGGTATGGGCGTTGGCTCCCTCTCCATGATTGTTCCCATGTATAACGCTGAGGTTGCCCCTCCTGAGGTTCGTGGGTCCCTTATTGCGCTTCAGCAACTGGCGATTTGCTTTGGGATTATGATCTCCTTTTGGATTGATTAGTAAGTCCTGCTTTTTTTTTGGGAATGAACCTGCCTTGTTGTGGAAAGTGAAGTTGGGACACCCGAATATCCTGAGTAACTCACTTGATTTGAGTAGCTCACTTGATTTGGGTAACTCGCTTGATTTGGGTAGCTCATTTGATTTGAGCAGCTCACTTGATCTGAGTAGCTCACTTAATTCGGGTAACTCGCTTGATTTGAGTAACTCATTCAATTTGAGTAGCTCACTTGATTCGAGTAACTCATTTAATTGAGTGACACATTTCATCCTCTTCGTGCTCCTCGATTTCGCCTGTTTAATGTCCCAAATTCAATTTCCTCGCCAAACCTACTATTTTGTTAGCAAGTAGGTGAACTGACTTTGCTTCAGTGGTACAAACTACATCGGTGGAACCGGCGCCGGTCAATCTGAAGCAGCCTGGCTTGTTCCAATCTGCCTTCAATTGTTTCCCGCTCTTATTCTTTTCGTCGGCATAATATTCATGCCCTTCTCTCCCCGTTGGCTCGTCCATCACGATCGAGAGGCAGAGGCTCGCACCATCCTAGCCAATCTCCGTGGACTTCCTCAAGATCATGAGCTCGTCGAACTCGAGTTCTTGGAGATCAAAGCTCAGAGTCTCTTTGAGAAGCGGACAGTGGCTGAGCACTGGCCACATTTGAGGGAGTTGACTACTTTGAATTTATTGAAATTACAATTTGTGGCCGTTGGATCATTGTTCAGGACGAAAGCTATGTTTATGAGGGTTGTTGTTGCTACTGTTACTATGTTTGTCCTCTCTTCAGTCCTTGCAATCCGGGTGGCTGATAGTTTGCTTTAGGTTCTTCCAGCAGTGGACTGGTATTAACGCTATTCTCTACTACGCTCCAACAATTTTCACCTCCCTTGGCCTCTCTTCTAATACAGTATCGCTGTTGGCAACTGGAGTTGTTGGCGTTGCTATGTTTATTGCAACCATTCCCTCGGTTCTCTACATTGACAAAATTGGACGAAAGCCTGTCCTTACAATCGGAGCTATAGGTATGGTCTTATTCTTATCCCTAAAAGTCTCCCAGTCTAATAGATTTGATACACTAGGCATGGCCACCTGTCACATCATCATTGCTGTTATAGTAGCCAAAAACCGCGATCAATGGCCCACTCATAAATCAGCAGGTTGGGCTGCAGTTGCCATGGTGTGGCTCTTTGTAATTCACTTCGGCTATTCATGGGGCCCGTGTGCTTGGATTATCGTTGCAGAAATTTGGCCTTTAAGTAACAGGCCATATGGTATTGCGTTAGGAGCGAGTAGCAACTGGATGAACAATTTCATTGTTGGTCAGGTACGACTTCCTTCTTTTCTCTACCCTCTCAAATAATCTCTCCTTACTGCGTATTTCAATATAAAATGATCTTGCTAACTTGATTTACACAGGTAACACCCGACATGATCTCCGGTATTTCCTATGGGACGTACTTAGTCTTTGGTATCTTGACATTCATCGGTGCAGCTTTTGTCTGGTTTTTTGTACCCGAGACTAAACGTCTCACACTGGAGGAAATGGATGTTATCTTTGGCTCTGAAGGAACGGCTCAGGCAGACTTTGAGAGAATGGACGAGATCAACCGTGAGATTGGATTGGATGCTCTTTTGAGAGGTAGCGGGAATGCTGAGACTGCAACTGGTGTTGTTGAGGAGAAGGGAAGTTTGGAGAAGGATGCCACTGGTGGTGATAATCGTGAGATGTGAGAGTGTTGAGAATCTTTTAAAAAGATGAAGTGGTGGTTGGAATAAGATAGGGATGGAGTACTGTGGTGGTGTTTAGCCACGTGACTACGGATAATGGGAAAACATATGTTCCGGTTAGCCAGAGATAGCTTTTCACGCACGACTTGCAGTTTTATAACCGGTCTTCAGTATGCAGGACAAATTAATCTATGCTATTTACAGCCTTAGCCCTCACTCAATATACTCAGAATTGACATGTCAGTTTCCCTTCGACTCTGATCTGCCGAAGCGACGTTAAGCGATACAGCTCGACCGCCTCATCAGCCTTCAGCCTTAGCGAACTGTGGGGTAGGAAGTGGGCAGTGAGCGGTCATCCGAGAGTGGCACGGAGCACTTAGTAGCACTTGGAAGTTGATCAAAACAAGCAGCGATGTCATCGTAAATAATAAATGACCAACACCTCATTCCAGACCAAACCCTGACAGCAACCAACCGTCAATGCTACACCACCCTTCCAGCCTTACAACAACACCATGACTTGTCAGTCTTTTGGAGGCAACAAGCGCTCATAACTATAAGGTTGCGGCTTTAGAATTATCCCCCACATACCCGGCTTCGAGTCTCAAGCCTGATGTCTCTTGTCCCATATTCTACGCGCGACAGTCGCGAAGTCGTCCTGTAAGTCGAAGCGCTACCAGAATACCGTTATCCTCTTAGAGAATTGTTCTTCGCATGAAGAATAATAACCTTTTTTGAGGCGGCGTTCAATTGCGAGGTGCTAACAAACGCTCTACAGGCGTCACGATGATGCCATCGTCGTACGAGATCCTCAGACACAACAACTGATATTGCGCGGCGCATCTCCAGACCTCGCCCTTAACGAATGCCCAACATGTCACAGACCTTTCCCTTTCCGCAGCTCCTCTCCCGAACGCCAGTCATCTCCTCATCGAGCTCCCTCCTTGTCGAGCCCCTTCATCAGCCCTGAATACTTTCGTATGTTGCATCATGCGAACAGAGGTGGCGCCGACGAACAAAACCCGCCGTCTAGTCCAATCAGGAGGCTCGTGCAGTTGGATGCCTCTTCATCCGCTAATAGCACAGGAGGAAGCTCCGTAGCAGAAGCAGAGTTCGTCGCGAGTTCGCCAGCCCCACAGGCAGGGCATAGTATCAAGAAAGAGGCATTTAGCCCAAATTACTTCAAGAGGTTCTTCATTGAGGAGAAGGAGCTTGGCAGGGGAGGCAGGGGCGTGGTGCTTTTGGTAAGACATGAACTGGATCGAGTGTCTCTCGGTAAGTACCAAGGTAAATATCCTTATTTTTGAACTAATGAGGATAGGGCAATTCGCATGCAAGAGAGTGCCAGTAGGAGATGATCATGCCTGGTTGGAGAAGGTTCTCATTGAAGTTCAACTTCTGCAGGGGCTTTCGCATCCGAACCTCGTGTCGTACAGACATGTCTGGCTTGAAGACGTCAAGCTTAATCGTTTTAGTCCCTCCGTGCCGTGTGCTTTTATACTGCAACAGTATTGCAACTCAGGGGATCTACTTCACTACATTGCCGGTCCAGGTGTTACTGCTGCCAGTACGAAGGAAGAGATGAAGGAACAAATGCGCAGACGATCACGAGGGCAGACTAGTCGGCCAGACCTCAAAACTCTTCAGAGGAAACTGTCCTTCGAGGAGATTTACTCATTCTTCAAAGACATTACTTCGGGACTTGCCCATTTGCACTCCAACAATTACGTCCATCGTGATCTGAAGCCTAGTAATTGTCTATTGCATAAAGATGGCAGCGAGTTCCGATGCCTAATCAGTGATTTTGGCGAAGTGCAAGCAGAAAATGTGGTTCGGAAGTCTACCGGCTCGACTGGAACCATTTCTTATTGCGCACCTGAGGTTTTGAAGCAAGACGCATCAGGGCGCTATGGAAACTTCACCACGAAGTCTGACATTTTCAGCCTGGGTATGATATTGTACTTCATGTGCTTTGGAAGACTTCCGTACAAGAGTGCGGACTGCATCCAAGAAGAATATGAAGACATAGATCTCTTGAGAGCAGAGATAAGTGCTTGGTCTGGGTTTCAAGACGAACGTCGTGAGAGACCTGAATTACCAAACCAGCTTTACGATTTCTTGAAGAGGCTTTTAGCCCTCGATCCTAATAATAGACCAAGCGCAACTGAAATTCTGCATGCTATCTTTACGGAGAAGGGTCTTGAGAACCCTGTAAAGCACGGTAGAAGTGGTAATAAGAGCTCTGGTCTTACTCTTGGTCTTGGTGGGAGGAGGATACATCCTGTTGATTCTCCTTTGCCACCAGGCACTCCAAATGAAGGTGTGTCCCCGGAGTACTTTCGTAGTAATTCGTAGTTGGAGAACTAATTAATTCAGAACCAAGACGAGTGGGCTCACAAGCATATCTCGAAGAGGCTCCAGAATCTTCACCAACACCACCGCCGACTCCCAATGAACAGCTCCATCTTGAAAATCAAAAACCCCAAACCCCCAAAACGAGTTCCCTCCCTCTCCTTATGGCTCCACCGACGACTCTCTTTGCAGCTCTTCAAACCAAAATAGCAATATATCAACATTACCTGCGATCATGGGTCATACTCAATAGGCAAACCCTCATATTCCTTGCCAAGCTCAGTATCTTCCTCGGGAAGATATACTCTCTTACTAAGCCCTGCCTTCCGGCGGCAACTCGACCTCAGGTGAGTTACCCTCTTATTCTTCTAGCGGCTTTGGAATTAGGGTTGGGCCCAAATCTTAGGTGGACGGTGGTTGGACTTTTGGGGATAGTGCACATTTTAGTGCTGGGGTTTGTCATACGGGGTAGAAGTCTATGTGCAGGTAGAGACCAGTGGGTTTGGGTGGTTGATTGATGCATGCCATCAAATCTTGGGGGTAAATTCACAATGCATACTACGGCGTTTATACGGATTTCCAGGTTGGCTGGGCGGCAGGCTTCAAGGCATTTGAGCTTTGTTATGGTTAAATGAATTTATGTTTTTAATGTTGAACATCTTGGAGTACTCTGTGACCACATTATTATAAGATACCTACCTCGTATTGGATTATTTCAGGGCTTAATGGTAAGAGACTATATAGGAATGAAAGATAAAATGGAAGCAAAAGACAATGTCACTCCAATTGATAGTCAGTCTGTCACTCTAGAGTTTGTAGGAGCCACAGGATACATTATATACCCTGTGACAATCCAGGAGTGAGGGGAATTCTTCCGATTGAGTTGAGTTGACAGGAGATTCTAAATCTCAAATATAGTACAAGTACAAGGTCTAATAAAATAAAAGGTCCCACCAACGCCATCTTATGCTCGAATCTCCAAGAGACACACAGTACAAAGAGCAGCCCAACGCCTTAACAAAATGCACTACGCCATCAACACTCCATACCCACCCACAATCAACACATTCCTCACCCCAAATCCCATCTATCTATCCCATCCATCTATCTCATCAAAAATCACATCATCATCTTGGAAAAGGCACTCTCCTCCCAAACGCCAAAGCCGCCCATCCACCAATTAAACATAACCCGCCTAACGGCGTCACAGGCCCGAGGCTCTTAAACCGTTCCGGATCGAGGACGAGGAGGTAGAGACTACCGCTAAACATGCTCATGCCTGCGACGAAGAGACTCGCTGCTATTCTGTTCTGGGGGGCGATGGAGGAGCTGAGGAGGAGGACGCCGGAGTGGATGAGCTGGTGAGTAGGTTTGGTATGTTAGTTATTTTATTTTATATTTCATTCTTATTTCTATTTTTATTTTTATTTTTTGGTTATTTTGAAGGGTGGTTTGGGTAGGGTATGGGAAGAAAAGGGAAAATAGAAATATATATACCTGATATTGAGCAGCTGTACCCCAATTTGCTAGCTTGGCTGGGTCGGAGGTTCTTTTCTTGAGGCCGTGGGCTCCGAATGCGCCGAGGGCTACGGAGGAGGCGCCGTAGATGCAACCGAGGGTCCAGAAGGAGAGGGGTGCCATTGTGGTTGTTGATGTGGTTGTTAGGTTTGGGTTTGGGTTTGGGTGTTGGTGGGGGATTAAGGGCTCTGTTTCTGTGGGTTGTGAAGGGAGCATTTGGTGTGGTTGGAATTGGTGTTGGAGTTGGAGTGAGTGCCTGAGGGACTTGGTGGAGTGATGTTTGCTTGGTTTGTTAGGTTTGTTTAGTTGCTGAGTCAGCCGTCCGGTGTATTCCTGGTGTTCCGGTGGAAGCGAATAGGCGCTGGCAGAATCAGTGACTTTAATTGTAATATAGTTACAGTAGAGAGCGATTCCGGCTTCACCTTTGTAAACTATTAAATTATTTAACAAGTCACTGCCAAGACGCTTGCAGAAGCACTAGAGCTGTTGCGGATAGGTTTCTTTATGATCCTGTCATCGTTATATAAGGCCATAGGTCGCTACTTTAACAAGAGCATTTATTATTATAGCCTAGAGATCGTACAGTATAGCAAGAATAGGTTTGAAATTAAGATATATAATTTTAAGTGCTTTAAAGAGTTACAGTATGCCTATACTAATACTATAGTAATTAAATAATATAAACAAT
>JAJONI010001525.1:0-11761 GCA_022190145.1 Pezicula rhizophila | reverse complement strand
ATTATTACTAGTATTACTTCTAAATTTCTCCTTAGCAACTCTAACTTTACAGTATGGCCTGTATTAAGCTCTTGTCTTTTGCAAGCAGATAATTAGCTCCTCCTAAATCCTGCTCTTTCATCATATAATTAAAATTAATAGCATTCCCTTTCGTATTTTCGAAATATAAAGCAGCTTTTTTTTTTCTACGGCATAAGGCACATGTACTCCGGTCCGGCTAAATGCCATTCCTGCGCGAGATCTGTGATTGGGGCGGATAAATGAAAATTGCCAAGCTACGCTGGTCGCGGGGAGCTGAGGGAGGGGCAAGTAACCCGAGCTGGACAAAAGTTCAAGAATCCCTCCCAGTGAGCCCATCTTTTCCTCTGCAGCCCATCAAGAATAGATAATTTGCCATATTTCCTGCATCTTGGCCTTGATTTATTTTTCACTCCTTACCACTGTTTATCTGTTTATCTCGAACAAACAATAATCATCCACCATTTATTTAAGAAGCTGCAACATGGAGGGCAAAAGCGTGCGTACCCCACATTATCCTATCATTTCTTCATGAACACAGTCTGACAACAGAACAGAACCTCTCCTTCATCTTGAACAAAGCCTTCGATGTTACCTTTGCTGAAAAGCCCCTCCCTAATCCCACTGATCCTCATGATGTCGTCCTCGCAATAAATTACACGGGTATCTGTGGTAGTGATGTCCATTACTGGCAGCATGGCGCAATTGGGTCATTCGTGCTGAAAGAGCCTATGGTTCTTGGGCACGAAAGCGCCGGCACCGTTGTCTCAGTTGGGCCATCGGTCAAGAATATCAAAGTCGGTGATAGAGTCGCCTTGGAACCAGGATCTCCATGTCGACGATGCCCACCCTGCTTGTCAGGGCACTACAATCTGTGCCCGGATATGAGATTCGCTGCTACTCCTCCAATTGACGGGACACTCTGTGGTTTTTACTCCTCGCCTGAAGACTTCTGTTATAAGCTCCCCGAACACGTCTCCCTTCAAGAAGGCGCGCTCATCGAACCCTTGGCTGTTGCAGTCCACATTGTTAAGCAAGCCGATATCAAGCCTGGTCAGACTTGCGTAGTTATGGGCGCGGGTCCAGTTGGTCTTCTCTGTTGCGCAATTGCTAGAGTTTACGGAGCGAGCAAAATCGTTTCGGTTGATATTCAGCCACAGAGATTGGAGTTTGCGGCTAGTTACGCTGCCACGCATACATTTACACCTGCTCGTGTATCGGCAGAGGAGAACGCTGCTAATTTGATTAAGGAGTGCGGCCTCGGTAAGGGTGCAGATGCTGTTATTGATGCCAGTGGCGCGGAGCCTTCTATCCAGACTTCACTGCATGTTGTTCGCAGAGGAGGAACTTACGTTCAAGGAGGAATGGGGAAGAGCGATATTACTTTCCCAATCATGGCTCTTTGTTTGAAGGAGGTTACTGCGAGAGGAAGTTTCAGATACGGCAGCGGTGATTATCAGTTGGCGGTTGATTTGGTGGCTGCTGGAAAGGTGGATGTCAAGAGGTTGATTTCAGGGACGGTTAAGTTCCAAGATGCTGAAGAAGCCTTTAAGAGTGTCAAGGCTGGGAAGGGTATCAAGGTTTTGATCGCAGGTCCCAATGAAAAGTAGAAGACAGTGGGTTGGGTTTGGTGCTAAGGGTAAGTATTTGGTTTCGAAGTCAAATATTTAGCAAAAAAAAATATGTATAAAGATCTACTCCTATCCGCACCAGATGGGCGGTTTGTTCAGTTACATCATGGAGAGAACTCTGGTCCTCATCAATAAAGATGGGAAGGGAAACGCGACAGTTATGCCTCTCATTTAGATATATAAGCGATAAAGGCGGTGAGAACTGAACGGCAGAATATTTTCGCTCCTCCAAAAAATTATGAGGCCGAATCCCTTCTCAACCTTCCTCAGCATCGCTCAACACGAAAATGGATATCCTCAAGCTCCTATCACGCCCAACAAAGCAGACAAATAAACCTGGATCTAGCAAAGATGCGCCAAAGCTGCCATCGGCAGGTACACCAGCCAATCCCCAATTATACCACGATGCAGTACCCGAATCCAGAGGGAAGAAGAGGAAGCGCGGAGGAGAGAAAGTAGAGGCGCAGCAGACACAGGATGAGGATGATGAGGGATTGAATTTCTTTGCGCAGAACGATGCGAGTAAAGAAGTAAAGAAAGGGAAGAAGAACGAGAATGATGTTGAGGGAGAAGTCGCGCAGGAAACAAAAATCAACGAGGCGCAATTGTTGGATGAAGGAGAATGTCGGCAGATATTACGCTCACACCGATTGAAGCTTACGCTTCTCCCTGCTAGCAAATTACCTGAGAAGAAAATCAAGAAGTCGAAGAAATCCAAGTCTAGTGGGCCCGTACCGAGTACTAAGGGTGAGTTCAAACAACTGTATCCGCAGCCTCTGATGGATTTTGCGGAATTGCGGACGACCTATGGCATTTCTGGTAGGCTTAATGAGAATCTGGCGGGACAGGGCTACAAAATTCCAACGGAGGTTCAGATGGGAAGTTTGCCTTTGCTCTTGCAACCAAAGACGGCCCTTAGAGATTCTCTAGAGGAGTTGGAGGACGTCTCAACTTTGGATTTGCTGGCTGTTGCGCCTACAGGAAGTGGAAAGACTCTGGCGTTTCTCATACCGATGGTGAATAGTATCTTACAGCGAAGGAGGACTAGTCAGGACAAAGGCGCACACGAACTGGAAGGAATCATTGTTGCACCTACAAAGGAACTTGCCAGCCAGATTGTGAACGAGGCCAAGAAGCTGAGTATTGGAACAGGGATTAAAGTTGTTGGAATGCGGAAGGGTATGAGGATTGTGGCAGGCAATGAAACGGCTGAGGAGCAAGACTCAAGTGAGAGTGAGGAAGATGATGAAGAGGAGGAGAAACCGAAGAAAGGGACAGCTCAACCACTGGTGAAAGCAGATATTTTGGTTACTACACCTCTAATTCTGGTCCACGCCCTCTCGAAATCGCCCTTACCTTCCGTCCGTACACTAGTACTAGACGAAGCTGATGTACTTCTCGATCCACTATTCAGAGAACAAACACTCGGAATATGGGAAGCGTGTATAAATCCAGATCTCCGCGTGACTCTCTGGTCAGCAACAATGGGCTCAAATATCGAAGCATTAGTCTCTACAACAATCCAAGAACGAAAACAACGCCTACACCTCGACACCCCAGCACGAATCATACGCCTAGTAGTAGGTCTAAAAGACTCCGCAATCCCCAACATCACCCACCGCCTCACCTATGCAGCCACGGAGCCAGGAAAATTAATAGCCCTCCGCCAACTCCTCCACCCCACCTCCAGCTCATCTGAAGCGACGCAATCCCTCCGTCCTCCCTTCCTAGTCTTCACCCAAACAATCCCCCGAGCAGTAGCCCTCCACTCCGAACTACTCTACGATATTCCCGCCGAAGCCGGCGGCTCCACAAGATTAGCAGTCCTGCACTCCGACCTCTCAGACTCCTCCCGCTCCAACGTAATGACGCGTTTCCGCAACGGCGAAATTTGGATCCTAATAACCACGGACATCCTCTCCCGCGGCATAGATTTCCGCGGTATTAATGGAGTTGTAAACTACGACGTCCCCAATTCCGGTGCGTCTTACATCCATCGCGTAGGTAGAACCGGTCGAGCTGGTCGAGACGGGGGTATAGCAGTAACATTATATACGAAAGAAGATATACCCTATATTCGAGACATCGCCAACATAATAGCAGCGTCTGAGAAACAAGCTGGGAAACCTGCTAGCGATGCCAGTGTTCAGAAATGGTTTTTGGATGCGTTACCGAAGGTTAGTAAGGAGGATAAGAAGAGGTTGAAGTTGTATGGCGTTGAGGCTAGGAGATCGGGGTTGGGTGGTAAGGATAAGGCTGGTAAAGATAAAGGGGGGAAGGAGAAGGGAGGCAAGAAAATGCAGATTAGTACTAAGAGTGGATATGAGAGGAAATTGGAGAATAAGAAGAGAGGTGCTATTGAGGGAAGCAAGAGGAGGGCACGAGATGGAGAGAAGATTGAGGTTGTTGAGGATGGTGAGTAGGGTGGTCTTGATGATTGAAAATTTTACATACCTACAGATGTAGTTGAGTTGAAACTCTCACTTTAAATTGGGCTTTACTCAAATGAAAGATCAACTAAAGCAATTCTACCTCATCATTGCAGAATGCTTCATATGTCATGATATCATTCTCAGAATACCTAACAACCTACCGACCCACACAGCTACGTACCTACCTATCTCTATAAAGCTATTTAAGAACTTCTACATGGCACCCGACCACTAGCTACAACATGCCCAAGTACCTAACCCCAACCTTCGTCCCCTTATTAGCACCCTTAACCCCAACATAAACCACCTCACCAGGTACAACATCAACAAGATTATCCTCAAACACAACCCCCTCATCATCCCCTTCAATCTCCAAAGCAACACCCTTAACAGGAACCTCAGAACTAAGTTCTACCACCTTGCCATCCTTGCTGATTTCAGCAGTTAGGTGTTTCGGTTTCTGAAGATGCACATATTTGAGAGGTTCGGGCCAATTCACATAACGAGCGATTTGCTGCCCTTCTTGCATAAGGTAAGCTGCAACGACGATGCGGTTTTCTTCTCCTATATTTTTCTTGGATACGGGGACTTCCATCTGGATGATTTCGGTGCTGCGGTTCTCTTCGAGAAGGAGATTTGACTTGACTGTTTTGGAGAACGTCTCCTTGCCGGTGATAACATCGAATGCTTTGACGACAACATCCACTTTCAGGTCACCCAATGTAAGGTTGGAACCCCAGATCTCAATCTTATATGTGCGTGTAATGTTAACACGTGTGTATTTGTCCGCGGGGATGGCATGCTCTTTACGGGTTATACCACAGGATATAGGAGCCATCTCTCGCTTGACAGTGTAGTATGCGTGTTTAGGGCGGAGATAATAGTCGACAATAGCCCAGGAGGTCACAGGCCAACAATCATTTATTTGCCAGACAAGTGCACCACCACAATATTCACGGCCTGGGCCTTTCCACTGTCGTTTCCAGAGTCGGTATGCACTAGCTAAGCATTCAGCTTGCATGAGTTGTGTTGAGTAGATGAACTGCTCAATTGGGTCGGGGGCGTAACGGAAGTTCTCAACGAGATAAAGTGCTATTCGGCGCTCATGCCCATCTGCTTTATTATGGAAATCTACTGTTGAAGATTGAGGATATCTGTCTGGGTCATCCTTACCCAGAGGTAGGAAAGCGTCTATTGTCTTAATGCTAGGAAATGCTTCCATGCCAAATTCGGAGACGAATCGTCCAACGAGCTTGTCAAAATTTTGATATTTTTCCTGAGAACCATGCCACACGTTCCACTGATGTAAGTCTCCGACGGTGGGATCTGTAGTATCTTTACCTCCATAGGGTGATCCAAAATGGTAGTAAGTATCTGGAATCAGCTCACTGCAGGCGTCTGCAAGAACCTTCTCGTAAATATATCTCGCCGGGAAGTTTGTCTTGAGCCAGCTCTCAGCGTCCTTATTCTCGGGCTCATATGTGAGGCCTTGTTGTTCCTGGTACTGGTAGTCTTCGTTGTTTCCGGCCCAGATGACGATAGAAGGATGATGTCTAAGAAGTTTAATGTTCTCTTCCGCCTCAGTCTTGACTAATGCAAGGAATTCAGGGAATGCAGGATAGTTTCCACACCCAAACAGGAAATCCTGCCAGACAAGAATTCCCAGCTCATCACAAGCATCGTAAAATGCTTGCTCCTCGAAAATACCACCACCCCAAACCCTAATCATGAACTGGTTTCCGTCTGCTACTAACTTTACCCAGTCATAGTATTTCTCTTTGCTGATTCGGGGAATGAAGTTGTCTGCGGGGATCCAGTTACTGCCCCCGCAGAAAATCGGAATATTGTTGATTTGGAAAAAGAAAGTCGTTCCGGGCTGTTCTTTCATAGGTCTTTGAATAAGCTCTGCCCTTCTTAAGCCAACCCTCTTGCTTTGGCTGTCTACTGAAGAACCTGCGTGGAGGAGGACAGCTTTGAGAGTGTATAATGGTTGCTCGCCATACCTGATTGGAAACCATAACGCGGGGTCTTCTATTTTGAATGTATGTGTAGCTTGACCATTCGAAACCTTAGAACTTTTTGAATCTACTTCCTTTCCATCCAATGATATTACAAATTTGACCTCTGATGCTGAGCCTTCTATATCGGCCTTCGCAACTAATTCTGCAGATTTTAGTGATTTATCAACAGATTGTGTAAAATGAAGATCTGCTATCCGTGACTCGTAAACTTCGAGATTAATTGGTCGCCATGGTCCACAGGTCATAAGCGTTGGTCCCCAGTCCCATCCCTGAACAATGATATTAGCACTTAGTACTTCATGTACAAGACATCCTTACCCAGTGATACTGTGCTTTCCGGACAGCCAATCTGGAAGTGTCGCCATTCCAGCAGCCCCAATGATGATCAGGGTACTTTTCAACAATGGCACAACCTTTAAGATACGCGCTCTCGAATGTGATTTCCAGCTCGTTGTCCCCTTCCTTCTTCAAATATGCTGTCACGTCCACTCGTTCTGGGATGAACATGCTTTCCGTCTTCAGAATCTCTTTGCCATTCAGTAGCACTGTCGCATACGTATCTAATCCATCAAATGCCAACACGGCCTTGACCTTACTTCGGTCGTCATTGGTTAGCTTAGGGGAGGCGAAAGTCGTTTTGTAAACCCAGACAGCCTCGCCAATCCACTGCACATCATTCTCGTTCTTTCCAATGAAGGGATCGGGGATAATTTTGTTCGCAATGAGGTCAAGATGAACGTTGGTAGGGAACTGCGCAACAGGGAGAAACTTGGAGTCCCCGTTATCTGCCTGCTTGAAGGTCCAATGCTTGTCGATTGCAGTGATGGTGTGTTGAAACATCTTGGGGCCTTGGGTAAGTGGACTCTGGGGAGAGGAAGCGAAAGCGTGGTCGGTCCGCATCTTCTACGTACATATATCTATATATAATATATATAACATATAGTATACTGCAATATGATTACGGCACGAGATAGTCAGTGGCTTCGTCGGAGAGGCTGTAGTGAGGGATAGGTCTGTTAAATGACAAGTTAGGATGCGGGGTGTTCATTCCCGCTGCTAGTCAGATCCAAGATCCAGAGCAGGGAGCTTGAGGGGGCAGAAGAGTAGTAGTAGTACGTGGTGGTGGCGCAGAGGGAGCCATGTCTACCCCAAATAAAATGCAACATATAGTTTGCTCTATGGAATAGACGGGGAGGTATCCGCAGTAGCAGGAGCAGGAGCAGTAGCAATTGGGTTGTAAAGGGGGTGAGAAGTGAAGTGGGCATATCAGCACCAAGAAGGTCGCTCATGTGTGGTGGTAGTGGTGGTGCCGAAGTTTACACGGCAATGTGTTACTGATAAGCGACCAGTATCAATCAATCAATGGTGGGGTTGAGGGGTGAGGGGTGAAGGGAGGTAAACCCTTTCTTTGCCTGGTACAGTAGTTTTATTCCATAACACTACTGTACTGTACCAGGCTGGCTAGAAATAAATTAGAAGGTTTGTTGGTACCTGCATTATCACCTTTATCCCCAAGTCTGGCTAAAAAGAAAAAAAAAACATATCAACTTTAACCACAACAACCAGACTCGCCAGAGCCATGAGACTGGCAATGCTACCAAAGTTTTGTTCCACTTTTGGTTACGTTTGGAATTCATCCAACCGATAGCCTGACTTTAATTTATCTGGCAGCTACTCCCCGAGCCAGTCGGGGATTTTGGCATCGTACGGTTGGTTCTGTTCCAGAACGGAGGCAGTCCTTCCGCCTATCTACAACAAGAAAAAGCTTTGTTTGGGCCGCAGGATCCCCTACTCTTTTGCATCTTGGAACGTTACCTCCCGGTTTCCGGACTGAATCTGCGGTTGCTGCTGCGCGAATAGTAGTTGCTATAGAAACCTAGAAGCTCTTCTTTTTCCCTGGTTTTCATCAGATGATAGGATCTTTGTGCCTATAGGTGTTGACCATAATCGAGCAGATGTGGTTGCAGGAGGCGATAGTACCATGCGGATCATTATTAATGTTGCTCAAGAAGCGGTTAATGGTTTTTGGTCTGACCCCTCTTACTATTGGATATTAAAGTAAGGAGTCAACGAAAAGTCAAGTAACCTTGATGTTCCATGTCCTACCACCCTTTTGGTCATGCGGTCAGTTTGCTGATAGTTAATAGAAAGTCTAGTTTGTTCACTCATTGCACTCACTCTGTGTTAGCACCTCTACCAAGGTTAGCAGCAATTTGTACATAGTTTGACCTTCACTAACGAACAACAATTCACGGGCCATAGTGACTACTACAATACTTGCCAGGACACTAAAAGCACAACCATTACTCTGATATAGGTAGGCTTGCTTTGCAGACAAACAATGTGATGAGAGAGCAGAGGCTGAAGAATAAGAAGGGGAGGTATCTTCCAAGGATAAAAGAGAGTAAAGAACTGAGTCAAGGAGCTCTACTTATGCCTCTTAGTATTCTGGGTGGCATAAATGACTCTTCATACCCCCTGAGTATCCTACCAAGAGCTAGAAAGTAGTCATGTAAAAATAAAACAAGAATAGTCCACGTATACTATATGATCGGATCACTAGAGCTTTATTAACTGCAATTTTTCGATTGTGTTTTCATAAACAGCTGAATGTAAATTACATCTTGCTTGGCATTCGCATCCCGCCATCAAGCCGAAGTACAACGCCATTGAGCATCTTATTCTCGATACTCTGAGTGACAAGTTGAGCAAATTCATGAGGTCGCCCAGGTCTAACTACAACCAATGTTAGCACCACTCCCGCATTGTAGAACTAGAGTAGAACTTACGAGGGAACTCCATCACTCTTGTCAAGGAAGCTCGTACTTTGTCAGACATCATAGACGTCATTCTTGAATCGAAAAGACTCGGTGCAATAGTAACAACCCTGATTCCATAGCGCGCAAGATCTCTGGTCATTGGAAGAGTAAGAGAAGCAACAGCTCCCTTCGAAGCACTGTATGCTACTTGTCCAGGCTGGCCATCAAAGGCAGCTGAAGATGCCACCATTATCACAATACCACGCTCCCCATCATCATCGACTGGTGTTGTCTTCGCAATGTGCGGTAGGCATTGTCGGACGAGGTCGATGGTTCCGCGTACGTTGACATTCATCACAAAGTCGAAGTCCTCCATCTTGAAGGGCTCGAGGTTCTTGTCGAGGATCTATCATCGCGTTAGCTTTGCACAAAGCTCTGTGTGATAAGGGCATACACACCTTAGCAGGGATGGCAACGCCAGCAGCGGCAATTACACCGCCAACGGGGCTTCCTGTTTGTTGTGTCCATTCCACCGTGCCTTGCACAGCAGCTTCAATGCTCTCAGTCTCCAGAACATTTGTCCGGAAGAACTTGATCTTTCCTCCACCAACTTCCTTCAAAAGCTCCTCTGCAAGCTCGTCGTTCATATCAAGAACCGCAGCATAGCCTCCACGGGCGCAAATGTCAACAACACATGCTCGGCCAAGTCCAGAAGCACTAGAACAAACATGTTAGCCATACCTCGTCAGACATGTATAGCAATTTGGAGAAGACTTACCCGCCAGAGACTACAAATGTTCTTCCTTCGATCTTCATGATTCAGAATGTTTGAAAGTCACATCTCCAGAGGATAGTCAGTCCTTGACTTCAAGGTTTATTCCAAGTAATTAAGCTTCCCTCCACATTCGATCACCATTACATGCCGAGGCAATCCGACAACCACTTGTCCAGAAGTGGTATCGCGTTCTTCGGAGAATTGTTCATCAAGCGCCGTGTATGGATCTTATCAAGATTCAAATGACCGTTATCGTCTCAAACTTTCAGTCAAAACATAGGAGAACTTTGAGTAACGACGACGGCGACGGCGACGACGAGGGGCATTATCGTGATCGACCCATTAAACACGAACCAACCTACAGATAGAAGCAAGAACAGACAGCCAATATGGTGCGCCCACGGCGGACGAGCGCCGCAAGCGATGAGTCTACTGGAACAGCACGCGATCAGGTGGGTTGGCAGGATATGCGCAGAAAATGAAAGGCATTAACCAGAGGCATAGGAACTGGGCAGCATGTATGACTATTTAGCCAAGATTATATTGCTAGGACCAAGTGGGAGTGGAAAGTACGAAGCACACCTGAGGGTCAACCAAAGACTCCGTGCTAACAATGGGATCATCACAGATCTTGTCTCCTGCACCGATTTGTGAAGAACGAGTGGAGGGTTCTGACCTCCCAGACGATAGGTGTAGAGTTCGCAAGCAAGATTATAAAGGTTGGGACTGGTGCCCGACGCAAGCGGATAAAATTACAGGTACGCAGTACCACCCCGTTCGCTTTGTCCCCCCTCTTTCTGCAAACTAGTCCCTGACCTCTTACTTTCCAGCTATGGGATACAGCTGGCACAGAACGTTTCCGCTCAGTATCGCGGTCCTACTACCGCGGCGCGGCTGGTGCAATCCTTGTCTACGACATTACCTCCCACAGTACCTTCACTGGCCTGCCCACCTTCATGAATGACGCGCGTGCGCTGGCATCCCCGAATCTCACATGTATTCTCGTTGGCAACAAAGCAGATCTCGCAAACCAGAATGGCGATCTCATAGACGCTTCGTTGCCACCTGCTACGCCCTCCAGCTTCAGCAGTAAAGACTCGTCGTTTCCATACAATGCAGGTGGATCAGTGGCCTCAACTACGAGTATGGGATTGGGGTCTCAACTAAAAGCGAGTGTTGCACCGGATGGTAGAGAAGTTAGCGCCGAAGAGGCTTCAAAATGGGCATCTTCGGCCAACATACCAGTTTCTGTCGAAGTGTCCGCGCTATCCGGAGAGAACGTTGATGAAGTCTTCGGACGGCTCGCTCGTATGATCCTCACCAAGATCGAACTAGGTGAAATCGATCCCGATGATCCGATGAGCGGGATTCAATACGGCGACGGCGGGATCTGGAATGGAGGCGCCAGTGATGGTGCGAGTGTGAAGAGCGGTATGACGATTGAGGATGGGTCAGGTGCACGGAGGAGGAGAAGACCCAAAAGTAAAGGAGGTCAGGCCTGGGGCCTTGGTGGAATGAGAGAGTGGGAGGAAGTGTTCACCCTGAGTGGCAGTCGGAGAAGGAGGGGAAATTGCTGTTAATATCCGAATCTTCGAAGGCGTTCGGACTCGATGCACCGGTGGGCAAATCAGCAAGGCGTTCTGGTATGGGTTTTGTAAGATTCTTCCACTTTGTTTGTGCATATTCACACTTCTACAAACGCTGTATTTCTTCAGCAACTTTTCTTCCGAAGACGGGCAGGTTGGTAGACGGATGATCAGCTAATACATTGGGCTGAGTGGATATGGTTATGGATAGAACGTTGTAATAGCTCTTTATAATGAGAACACGACGGTGATTATTTCTGAGCCCAAAGTCTAGCGTTCTCCTGCTGCTGAAATTGTGGCATAAGTCAAACTAAATTGATTGTGGAAGCTAAGTTTCAGAGCTTCTATATGTTGTTCCAACTTTAAAGAATTTGAAAACTGTCAGTATAATGTATGCTAGCAGGGAAGCAATGAAGGCAGCGTAGTAAGACATAATTTCGCTGTACCGTGTTTACTAAGTTATACAGTATTAGTAGTAATCTCTAGCACAACAACATAATTAAACATTTGGTCTTCCTCCCCTTTCATTTCTTCCTTTT
>JAJONI010001524.1:0-11762 GCA_022190145.1 Pezicula rhizophila | reverse complement strand
AGCAAGACACCACTACATAATCTGTACCCTCCCTTGGTTTAATCTTTGTCTTGAGACTTTCCAAGTTCAAATATCGGTCAAATCTTCACAAGTTAAAGTCTGTACTCCTTTATTACATCTTTAATTGCTGTTAACCTATGCGCGGGGATGTTTCTCTCATCTATTAAATTCTCTCATCTATTAAAACCATACA
This sequence comes from Pezicula rhizophila, assembly GCA_022190145.1. Classification (NCBI taxonomy): domain Eukaryota; kingdom Fungi; phylum Ascomycota; class Leotiomycetes; order Helotiales; family Dermateaceae; genus Pezicula; species Pezicula rhizophila. The sequence continues at coordinate 11,569 of JAJONI010001524.1, read as the reverse complement.
GAAACAGAGCTCTTTCCTCTTGGCTAATCAAAATAGGCACACAGCAAGTCGACGTATAGGGCTGGAGCCCAGCAAATTGAGACACTGCTTTTGATGTGTGCCACCGCCTTTACTTCCTCCCGATGCTCGACCAGATTCCTTGAAGTCCGAGTAGACAAGATTAACCGATCAACTGAGAGCGCTTCCCAGTTTATTAGCTCTTATTTTTAACTTCAATGATTCTCATTCAAGTCTCGGAACTCGCCCCTCAAACACTCAATACCCTCATTTCTAACCACCTCTACCAATCCTGCAACCTTTGGCGCAATCGCATTTGCATCGAAACCAAAATAGGTATATGCATCCTTTCCTGGCAAGGAATGACCGAACGAGTGCATGGAAATGCCACCATCAGCATATCGTTCCCAGCCATTGACCGCATACGCTTCAATGACCACTCTCGGCGCCTTGGAGCGATATTGCAGGACTTGACGTTTGTACTCAATGGGTTGAGCTTCAAAAAGTCTTTGGCAAGGGAAACTGACGACGCGCGCTCGTATGCCAAACTTCTCTTCAAGCAACTTTGCCGTTTGGACAGCAAATACCATCTCAGCACCGACACCAATCAGTGTCACATCTGCATTCTCCTTTTCAATAAAAACATAAGCGCCCTTCTGAACGCCATCCCGAGACGAGTATTGTGGGTATTGCTCAAGATTTTGTCTGGAGAGAGATATGATAGAGGGTGTGTCGGTTGCCTTGAGGGCCGCGATGTAGGCACCTGCTGTTTCTTCACTATCTGCCGGTCTTATATATAAGATATTGGGCATGGCGCGATAAAGGGAAGGGAGGGCGATAGGTTGATGTGTTGGTCCATCTTCGCCGGTGCCTATGGAGTCATGTGTTGCAACATGGATTTGCTGCAGTCTTTGTAACGCGCCCATACGGACTCCCGGTGCTGCGTACTATAAATTGCATCAGAAAGAAATTCATCAAATGACATTGCTGTGGAGATGGACTTACGATGTAAAACATGAAAAATGAGGAAGTTACTGGGAGGATGGTGCCTTTGTTGAAGGCGGCAAGGCCGTTCGATATTGAAGCCATAGCGTGTTCTCGAATTCCCCAGTGGATATAGCGTCCAGAGTAATCTCCATTAATGCCACATGTGGTCTTCAAGTCCGGATGTTGGAAATCAACCTTTCCCTTCCAAATCATATTTACCGAGGGGGACAAGTCGGCGGTGCCAACCATGAAGTTTTTCAAGTTTTGAGCCAGGGGATTACAGACCAAGCCGGATGATTTCCGGGAGGGTGTCGGGGTTGTAGGGAATTCTTCTTTCTTGGGAATGTACTTCATGAAATCGTCGGTGAGCCTTCCTGCTCTCCGCAAAGCGAACTCAGCAGCTAATTCCGGATATTCTTTTTCATAATTCTTGACGAGATTGTCCCAGTCGGCTTCAATTGCTCTGCCTCTTGGTTTTACATCTCGGAAGTAGTCGTATACTAAGTCAGGGATATGGAAGTGTTTCTCTGGGTCCTGGCCATAGAAACGTTTGATGTTAGCTACATCTTCTGCTCCGAACGCAGCTCCATGTGCCTTTGCATCTCCTGCAGATTTGCTCCCCAGGCCGATGGTCGTATGGATGTTGATGAAAGTGGGCTTATTCTTGCTATTCTTGGCTGTGATGAGTGCTCGCACAATTCCCTCAATGTCATAATTGCCATCCATGATATCGATGACATTCCAACCACTGGCAATCATCTTACCATTGATATCCTCATTATTAACTAGATCCACAGATCCATCACAGGTAATCTGATTGTTATCATACATCACGACGAGGTTGTTGAGTTTCCAATGTCCAGCAAGGGAGATTGCTTCCAGCGCGACCCCCTCTTGAAGACATGCATCTCCAACCATGCACCAGGTTGTGTTGTTTACAACTGGGAAATCAGGCTTGTTGTATGTTGCTGCCAAGTGCTTGGTCGCCATTGCAAGACCAACTGCGTTCGCTATTCCTTGTCCTAGAGGTCCTGTTGTAACTTCAATCCCTTCATGTTCGATTTCTGGGTGTCCTGGGCAGATGGAATCGGTTCTTGCAGAGTGATAGGATTTGAGCTGGTCGATTGTCATATTCTTGTATCCGACAAGATGAAGGAAGGTGTATTGGAAGAGACATGTGTGGCCTACGAACTTCAAATCAGCATTTCATCTCAGAAACCTGAATAGAGAGGGCTCACCGTTTGAAAGTATGAATCGATCACGATTGAAGTACGAGGGATTTTCTGGCGAGTACAGCATTACGTATTTCCACAGAGAAACTCCAATGGCTGCCATTCCTATGGCACCCCTTTATAATGACTATCAGTGAAGCTCAGTCGTTTTGAAGATAGAGGATAATACCCTGGATGTCCTCCCTTGAACTGCTCACACAGATCTGCGATTAAACATCTAAATGTCTTCAGCACCAAATCATCCTTCTCGGCTTCCTCGAGCTTCAAATTAAGCTGACCATCTGAAGCAAAGGCTCCATCTTTTGTGGCTTTCACCGACAGATGCGACACCCTTTCAACTGCTGAAGGTGCCATTGTGGAGGTAAATACGCAGAAAAAGCAGTAATCGAAGAAAACGAATAGCTGATGAGATACTTCAAGTCTCCCAAAATCAGTTTTCTTATAAAGAAAGAAATGCAACTTATCCTCGCGCTTCACCAAATTCTTTCGTGTGGACACTACTTGAGGGGTTCTGGCTATCCAAACAGGCAAGCCGAGGAGGACGACTTATGAGCGCTTACAATTACCTATCTTGGACGTTTTTTTAATACTCGAGGTGCCGGCGAATTGCCAGAAATGGTTGCAGGGCATCACGTGTAGGATATAACCTTTGCCGGCTGTTAATCCCCGTCGCTTGACTTCACTGTCCCAAAACCCATGAAACAATTTGATGCACAAGTACAGAAGAGGAAGTTGAAAGCATTTTTCTTTACTTCTGCATGTAGAATGCGACAGGTGTTGTGGTAATTATTTTATTTTGAGCACTGTGGATAGTACTTTTTTGCATGCATGCATGCATCCCATTGCAAGGGTCGGCTCGCAGTAAGTGCATCAAGCTGCCTCCTTCAGTCTCAGTCGCTAGGTGGGGTAAGTAAAGAAAATCACCACGCGTGAAGTCACGTCTCCCAAGAAGTATCTCAGTCCGTTAACTTTTTACCACCTCTTTGCTCCTTCTCTTCCTTTCAAGTTCCAAGTTCAACCCAGAAACGCCGCCTCTCAATCTCAACTTCCCCCTCGTCAATTCCTTCAAAATGGGCTCCGTAGAAGAAAAAATCGTCTCCGACACCACCCTCCCCTCTCACATCCCAGAAAGTAGTCAGACACCCTCATCAACCGCACCAACAAACAAACTCTTTTCCCTACAAGGTCGCACAATTGCCATAACAGGCGGAGGAAGAGGTCTTGGAATAGCATTGGCAAGTGCCGTTCTCGAAGCCGGCGGAAGCGCAGCCTGCATTGACATCCTACCCTCCCCCTCAGCGGTCGAATGGGAATCCCTCGAAAAACTGGCCAAATCGTCAAAGCTACAAATCACATATCACAAATGCGATATAACATCGGAAGAAGACATTTCTAAATGTTTAGACAGCATAGCTGAAGCGGGTCGAAAAATTGGAGAACCATTGGCTGGAACCATCGCTTGTGCGGGGATTCAACAGAAGGTTCCGGCTGTGGAGTATCCTCTTGATGGCTTTAGACGTATGATGGATGTTAATGTTGTTGGTACTTTTTTGACGATTAAACACTCTGCGAGGATTTTTATTAAGGAAGGGACTAAAGGGAGTTTGGTTTTGATTGCGAGTATGTCGGGGCAGATTGCTAATAGGGTATGTATTCCTTTTTTTTCTTGGTCTTGATTTATGCGTGTGCTTTTTTCGATTTGGATTTGAATTGAGAAACTGAAGAACTGATATATATAGGGTTTAACTTGTACTGCGTATAACACATCGAAAGCTGCTGTGCAACAAATGTGTAGGTCTGTTGCTCAGGAATGGGGTCAACATGGTATTCGTGTAAATACTTTGTCACCTGGTGTATGTTCTCTCCCTTCTCTGCTTCCCCCAAACATCACTATATTTTCTGACTTATGACCAAACCAGTATATTCGTACGGCGATGACCGATGAACTCTTAGCTGCTGAACCGGAGGTTGAGAAAACTTGGATGGCTGGTGCTCTTTTGGGAAGACTTGGTGCTCCGGAGGATTTTAAGGCTCCTGCGGTTTTTTTGTTGGCAGATGGGAGTTCGTTTATGACGGGAGCGGATTTGAGAGTTGATGGGGGGCATTGTGCTAGTGCTTGATTGCGGGAGGGTTGTAATTGGGGAGGAAATTGGTGTTGGGATAGAGATTGAATAGATGGCAATGAAAATCGAAGGCTACAAACAATCGATCTGTTTATTGTTGTGATTAAGAGTTCAGAATGATTAAGCTAGCGATCTAAATACAATACTATATCAAGGTGCCTGGTTCAATATCAAGGCAGAGTCAAAGTTACAATTCTAGTCATCCATTACCGCATGAAACAATGCAAACTACTCGACGGGGCCGCTAAAAGGGTTAAGTATGAGCTTTCAATGTTTAACCGTTAATTATTTTATTTCAACTTGGCATCTACGCACACGTTCGAGGTGATTATTCCAGAAAAATAATAGCCATTGAAACTATCAAACTCTGGCTCTACTTCCATGATCTAAGGTAATTAATTACTAGATTAGATGGCCTTTAAGCCCCTTGGCGACGAGGCTGAGTATGAAATTTGGCTTTTTGGATTGTTAATGTTTGCAAAGAGGAAGCTGTAAACATGTCATTATTCACAAGTTAGAACGCGCGTATTTTTCAAATGCTTCAGTGTTGTGTTTCAGACGAAGCAAAAAAATCGGAGGATTTACTTTACAGTATCTCCATATGGGGTACGGAGTATCAAAAAACTTGTCATGTCATGCCCCACATTTTCCCCACTGTTGAAGGAAAACATAAAGGAGGAGAAATACTCCGGCGACCGTAGAAAGGGGTTACAACATCCTTTTTGGGCTTCAAAGACCTAAGATTTCCTCACCGGCCTTCTTCAATTCCATGCATCTCTTGTCTAATGACTCGTGAGCCCACCTATCCAGCTAACCAGCGCCATTTTCATCATGTTAGTTCCCGCAACGCACTCCAAGATGGGGTTCCTGCATCACCTAAGGCTAGTATCTGCCCCTGTTCTTTCCGGTCGCTTACGGGGATTTTGATGGGGGGGTTTGTGGGCGGAAATCCCCAGGGGGAATCCCAATGTCCAAGGGGTTGTTATGCGACTAACTGGTGTCTGTTCATCACCAAACTCATAACGGTTCTGCATCTTGCCAGGAATGGGGCATCGTCTCGAGGATACCATGCTGGTGCCAGGATTTTGTGAGAATTTCAGCTGCAGCCCATGAGTGAGTGATATAAAGCTCGTGGAATATCCGCCATGTCAGGTTTTCGAGATCGATTGACTCTGGTCGTATCAGCACATCTTGCTTCATTGCAATTTCACTTCTTGTATTTGCATAATGACGATTCTTACCGGTAAGGCCCTGAATTGGGCCATTGCTGCCACGGCAGGCTCTGGTTTTCTTCTGTGAGTTTTTTTTTAGATGAACGAATATTTTAAGCTATTATACTAACAATCCCTTCAGATTCGGTTATGACCAAGGAGTCATGTCAGGTCTCTTGACAGGTCAAGCATTTACAGCACGATTTCCCTCAATTGATACGACCGATACCGGAAATGGCAGTTCTTCTCTGCAAGGGACAGTGTAAATTTTCTCTTCGCAGTCCTGCTGTCGTAGACTGACGTGTTGGCAGAGTTGCGATTTATGAAATCGGCTGTTTCTTCGGTGCGATGTTTTGCTTCGGATGGGGTGAGTGGCTGGGAAGAAGAAAATGTATCATGATCGGCTGCTTCGTTCTGTCTATTGGGGCAGCACTGCAGGCTTCAGCAAACACTATTGCACAGCTTATCGTTGGTCGAATCGTTGCTGGGTTGGGAAATGGCATGAAGTATCACACCTGAACATCTAGTTAGTAAGAATTTTGCTGACTTTTGCTTAGTACTGCTACGATTCCTGTATGGCATGCGGAGTTGATGAAAGCACATAAGCGTGGAAAGGGTCTTGCGGTGGAACTTGCTATCAATATTTTGTAGGCTTACACTATTATGCTGGGGATGATTATACTGACCGTAGAATAGCGGCGTAATGATGGCTTACTGGGTTGATTACGGAATGAGTTATGTCAACAACGCGGCACAATTCAGGTTCCCACTTGCGTTACAAATAGTGTTTGCATTTGTCTCGTTTGTGGGAGTAGTTTTCCTGCCAGAATCACCAAGATGGTAAGTTCTGTGCTCATTTCTCAACAGACACTCGTTAATCTCATTACAGGCTTCTCGCCCACGATAAACACGAAGAAGCGCGGCATATTTTATGGGCCTTGGAACTTAATGCAAAGTCGATCGATGAAACCAATCCTGTCATTGACCGGGAGATGGCCGAGATTCAGCACGCTATTGCCATCGAGAAGGCAGCAGCAGCAGGGACAAATGGCCTCCTCACATGCTTCAAGAATGGAGAGCAAAAGTTCCTGTATCGAACTCTCCTTGGCATTGGTGGCCAGTTCATGCAACAACTATCTGGTATCAATCTTATCACATATGTGAGTTGCCAAAGATTGTCTTTTTTTTTTTACCAATGCTAATGTTGGTGCAGTATGCTCCCGTAATTTTCGAGGAGTCGGTCGGGCTTTCACATAACTTGTCGCTCTTGCTTTCTGGATTCAACGGCGTTGCATATTATTTCTCATCATTGATTCCAATCTGGTGCATTGATAGGTAATTTCTACTACACCCTTACTTCTAGACGACTAAAAGCTGACAAAACGTAGACTTGGCAGAAGAAAGTTAATGTTGTTCGCCGTTGCTGGACAGAGTGTCTGCATGGCTATTCTTGCTGGTACGGTATCAAATGGTAGCAAAAGTGCAGGATACGTCGCGATTGTTATGTTGTTTTTGTTCAACTTCTTCTTTGCCGTCGGACTATTAGCAATTCCATGGCTTTTGCCTGCCGAGTACGCTCCTTTGGCAATCCGTACCCCTGCGGCTGGTCTCGCAACAGCTTCGAATGTTAGTTTCCTGGAAGACCATTACTAAGGATTTGGAATTGTGCTAACTCTCAATACAGTGGATCTTCACTTTCCTAGTCGTGGAAATCACTCCCGTCAGTATCAGGTCCATTCAATGGAGAACCTATATCTACTTCGCCGTATTCAACGCTTTCTTTATTCCACTTATCTACTTTTTCTATCCCGAGACGAAAAACCTCAGCTTGGAACAAATTGATAAACTGTTCACTGGCGACAAAGTCTTGCTTCATTGGCACCCGTCACTGGATGCAGATGAAATCCCAGATGCAGATCTGCGGGCATTCCACGAGAAGATTGATGAGCCTGAAGTTAGACATGTAGATGAGAAGGGATCTCTTGGCTCTAAATTATGAAAGAGTTCACTGTCTGTCAGAGACTTCGAGAGAAAAGGTCGCGACGTCGGTTAATAGGTTGATTATATAGAAAAAAGGGGAGCAATTATAATTGAGATTTGTTGCATTATGTTATGTACCCAGGACTTTAGGTTTCATTTGAACGTCTCACTGGTCCCTGTTAAACCTTTAATCATCCGACAAAATCGATGCGAGTCATTGAGCTCAGGATGAACCCTTTCACTATTCAATGCCACATCACGTGATAACACACCCTTCCCACCTCCTCGTCCATGAGGGTAGGAAGTGAACGCCTTTCATTCTACTCCTAAGGCTCTCTCTTATTGCCTCATGTTTAAATATATTTCGTCTAATCCATTTAGAAATAAAATCAAAGTGAACATTATCCGTGTCTGAATCACTTGACATTGGCTTGCGCGACGAGATGCCTATTCCAGGCAAGGCCAAAACTCTAAACCGATGTACCTCTTTTTTTCGGACAATACGAGTAATCCAAGCATACTTTGGAGAAACCTGGGGTCGGACAATGCATCCCCAGATTTCGCGTCCAGACATGCAACCTTATATCCTCATCCGTATAGACCCGTTACCTGATCGATAACTGTAGTGGTTTGCGTGCGGCTATCGTAGCCTCCCAGCCCCCGTTCCGAATTTTCGTTGTTGGATGAGTACGGTTGCCAAACATGGCGAGCGAAAACGGTGGTAATATTGTTTTTGCGGCGCTCCAAGAACCAGGTAATCCAGAGGTAGCTCCTAAGAAGACGAGAACAAGAAGTGGATGTTTGAATTGTCGGCGGAGGCGCAGAAAATGTAAGAATTACCCTTCCAGCGAAGCCATGACGACGAAATTTTGAAGCTTATGAAGTCAATAGGCGACGAAACGAGGCCGTCGTGCCTCAATTGTCGGCAACGGGGCGAGGAATGTGAATGGGGAATTAAGGTCACATTTAGGCCTGATAATGCTTCAGCTTTGGGTGCTGAACACCCTTCGATGCGGGAGGGTTCGAGGAAGAGACCCAGACATTTTAAAGTATATCAAGCAGTCACCATGGGCATCTTCTCAAAAATCAAGACTAACACGCCTCTATAGATAATGGATATTACATCGCAAGTTGAGAAGGACTGCAATTCACATACATCATTAGACGTTGAAAGTCCCGCGTCGTCACGTCAAGATGAACCCCAAAATGCAATATCACCACCTCCAAGGATTAACGCTGGATTCGAATCCATTAATAACCCACAACGAAGGTATTCACAAAGTCTCCAGCGCTCGTCAGAAGACTCTCCTTCAGCATGGCAAGCGGAAACTCCTTCATTTTATACACCGAATTCTGTGGATGCATCGCACTCAGATGGTGTACTATTGTCAGCCGATGGAGACTCTCAAACCAGCCCCATATCTAATACATCTCACTTGAACCTTATTGAATCACATCACTCCCATCATTCCCATCATTCCCATCATTCGGAATACTCTGACCGGCCTGGTCCATCATCATTTATCTCCGAGCCGAGGAGAAGGTTATCGAGCAATCTCACTGAAAGATCTCCAATACATACGGAAGACGCAGCTGCCGAACTACTTGCACTGCGGTATATGCCAGCACATCTAGCTCAGAGACCCGACTCGATAAATACAGCGTCCAGCATAACGGAACCAGCCGAAATACAACTCCCAATATTTCATGACAACATAGAGGAGCGGCCGACGCTAGATCACCAAATGTTCGATGATGTAGACGGGATCTTTCTGCCTGGCTCTGCGTATCAAGAACTTCACTCAACATTGAGAGACCATCTCATATATACAGCTCGATCAAATGCCCCGACTCGTAATGGTACCCCGGAAGCTCAACCTGATATGGGACTCTTTAGCAGAGGCCCACCAAAGGATAGTGAAAGCACCGAGGAAACGCGCGAGTCAGATCCAGAATCAGTCCACTCCTCAAAGCCTTCAGAGATTTCTGCACAGCGTGAATATGTGCTTTGGAAAACCTGGATTAATGAGGTTGCTCCTTGGCTTGACAAATTTGACAATGGAAGAATGTTTGAGCATAAACTTCCTATGATTGCCAAAACCACACCACATCTCAGAAGCTCAATCTTAGCTCTATGTGCACGTCAAATCGAAAGAAAAGAAAACTCTGTGTCTTCTTCGGAGAGTTTGGCATTGTATCAAGAGGCTATACATCTCCTATTACCAGAGCTGCAATCTAAAAATACGGCAGTAATTGCATCTTGTGTCATTTTATGTGTGCTAGAGATGATGAGTTGTACGTTTTAAAATGACTTTATGTTAGAAACAAGACTAACTCTTAATAGGTTCTCCTAAGGAATGGAGACGCCATCTCGAAGGTTGTGCCAACCTTCTTGAAGCTGTTGGCATAAATGGCTTTGTGGGAGGAGTTGAAGAAGCACTGTTTTGGTGCTTCGCTCGAATGGGTATGTATCTGTGATTTCAACAGCAATTCTAAAAGAACTTTCCATGCACTACCCTCTCAATTTCGAGGCCTATAAGCCTGTAAAATACCTGGGGAAAGTATCGCTAGCTATAGCAGTCTGCTACAGCATGTCCCTGCGATAAAATTGTGGACCAAGTGGGCTTTCGCAGGATTGTAGAATGCGATCAAACGTTATTTTTCTTATTTCATGAGCGCTATTTTGTCTGCGATTACCTATACTACTCTGCTATATCTTCATCACCTCTCTGGTGCTATGCCAAGCTCTGAGAAGAGATGACAGTCTTTTATTCGGAGCCAAGATCTTTACTCTTTTCCTTTTTGTTGTGGAATGACTAGTTTTTCGAAATTCTACTTTCTGACTAGGGCGCTTGAATTTACAAGCATATTAATAACGACTACAGACATTTGTGGAGCTCTGATATCACAAGACCTCACCTTAATACCCGTTCAACGCTGGGCGTCCAACATCGATCTTAGCGAAGACATCAGACTCTTTCGAAACCCAACGAGGGGATTCGACAGCTACGCAAACTTTGCGGTCATGCTATGTGCTCATTGTGTTACATATCTCGGCCATGAGCCCGGCTCCAGAAGGTCAGAAGCTCGCTGGTCAGAGCTCTTTGGACATCTTGAAGATTGGTATAATCAAAGACCAGAGGAGATGAAGCCCATTCTCACCATTCCTGCCGCGGACGGGAAAGATAGTTCTCCGTTCCCTACAGTATTGTACGGTAATGGGCCAGCGGTTTCTGGAAACCAGCTATATCACACAGCCACGCTATTGATGTTGCAAGAGAAACCAAATATTATCAAACTTCAAAAGAAACAAGTATGTCTCCTTGTCAAATTCTTAACTTCTATCTCATGATTAGGAAGTGTGTCTTTTGCTAACTACATCAAAACAGAAATCCATATTCTGGCACGCTCGACAGATCTGTGCCATTTCTGAGTCCAATACGCATCACGGTGCTTGGACAAATAGCGTACAACCGATCTGGATTGCTGGAAAAGTCATGAGTCACCCCAGTGAACATCGCGCTATCCTTGCTATTTATGAGAGGATTGAGAGGGAGACGGGATGGGCTACGGGTTGGAGAAGGGAGGATCTGAAGAATTGGTGGGGGGATTCTGATGAATGATGAGTGACTATGGATGAACTGGGGCCGCGGAGGCGGAGAATTGACTTGGTGTTGTAGACGAGAGGACTGGATTTGATTTGATTTATAGTGGGGATTTAGGGATCAATGATGGGTGTTGTAAATACCATGGAGCCTTTGGGAATTTTGTGAGGAAAAACTTGGCCAGTTTTCAGCTAGGAATTAGAAAAACAGGTATTGCTAAAAGACAGCAATCGAATTGAAAAGAGAGAATCTTCTCTTGAAGTCTCATACATGAACAAGTGAGATTTTTGGAAGTTTTTGCTCGTTTAGAATGTGGGTTGAAAGCAAATTTCATACCAATGTAGTTTGCAATATAAGACTCCTGCTTGTTTCTGTTTCTAATTCATGGCAAAATTTCTTGATGTACAGTACGGTTAAGCAATATCAAACATTTA
>JAJONI010001523.1:1549-11774 GCA_022190145.1 Pezicula rhizophila | reverse complement strand
TAGAAAATGCTACTGAAGCTTATGCTAGTACATATAATTGTATAGCTTTCTATACAGCTTCTAATTAGCTAAATAAGTAAGATAATATCTTTGTGACTTAGGCTAAAATTGACCTATTTTCTTCCTCTAGCTATTTATCTTAATTGCCAATTAATACGGGTATTGGATTGTCGGTTAGGACTCAGAACACTATATTCAAGGGCTAGCTCTTGAACAGAAGTCATTGTCTGCTTACGTTAGAGTAGTTATGGTTGATGGTTCGTGGTTAATAGAAAAAAAGACTGTTAAGCTTTTCGACAACCTACGTCATTACGCATCTAGCAGCCCACCAGTTATTTCACGAGCTCCGAAAATCCTTCAAACGCGTTGACTATGGGATTCTCGAAGAAAACAAGGTGCGAAGATCTATTCCAGGAGTTTCTGTGTATGACAAGGGTAATACAGCGAGGAGAACATGAACATGACATGAAAAAAAAAAGAATGCAGAGTATCTAACACGTGATAATCATTCAGCCTTGCGCTAAGAAGCAGGCTACGCAGTTTAGCTACCCCTCCAACGTTCCAACAACAACTCTCAACACCATCCCTCTTCACTCTTCTCCCCTCTTAGTTCCTGCTATCCTAAACATCAACATGGCATCGGATGCGATCAAGGCCATCACGGAAAGTCTTCCACCTGCGACCGACTACCTCACTTACCTCACCATCCTCGAATCTCATCTCTCCCCCGACATCCTTCCAAAGCTGAACGAGATCTTACAAGATTCTGAGTTAACACAGAACATTGGATGGGATCTGATACACCTCCTGATTTCCTTGCCCGGTGCTGAGGCATGTCTTGGGACCATTGCGAGGTTGGGAAACCCACGAGAAGTAGTACTCAAAGTCACAGAAGCATTGATACTGTTGGAGTTGGATGCAGATGGAAATGCCGAGGAGGATGACGCTCAAGAGAAGGCTGAAGAGAGTGCAGACGAGGTCTTACATAACAAGCAGAAAGAACCTACAAGTACGGACAAGTTCCGCATATTGGTCAATCTCCTTGCGATCGTCCATCCACGAATCAGGACGAAATACCCTTCACGATTCCTCTCCACCACCTTGATGTCCATCCTCAGAACATATCGCCCTTCCCATGAAGCAACACTGGTAGTCGTATCTTTTGTGCACACAATATCAGGCAAAAAGAGGCCCTCGTTACCAGGGCGAAAATCCAGCCTCTCCCTTCAAGCGATGGCACTGGATACACCCTCAAGTGATGATCAAGCTCCTGACCCCGAAGCACAAGAAGAAGATCCTCCCGAGGCTTCTATACAAGATAAGCTCTTACAGTCTTTTATTACGCACGTTTTAGAGGAGTACATAAATGCCAATACTTTGGAATGGGCAGCACGACTGCAGGAATCCTTCGAGCCGAAAAAGGTTGTAGTGGGAAGGAAAACTTTAGGAGAGATATATAAAGAAGACCCGGCGTTTGAAGTACGCGATACGATGGTTGGAAAGCTTGTTGTGAGTAAAGACGTGACGTCGTTCACCTACGTTCGAACTGACTCAATATAGGCGATTGCGCGGGATGTGGGATTATCCAACTGCCCATTGCTTCTTGAAGCTATGTATAAGCCTGACGAAAAGTCTCCCGATGAGGAGTCTGAAGAAGACGATTATCCATCCTCAGCTGAAGATGTGCCACTATCTCGAGCTGGCTCTTTGTTTCTAATGACATATTTCGTGTTTTCATCTGTCTTGTTTGGAGCCAAATGCCCCCAGCCAAGTTTTTCGCTATTTCCAGATCACACGAAACTTGTAAAGCAATTTATTGGCATTAACAGACCTAGCACTATTGGTACTGAGCCAGCAGGGGTTATTGATTCTGTGCTCTCGATTGGACTCTGGTTAGAACACAACAACAAATTCGTAGCCGGACCATTGGAAGACGAGGACTTTTTACAACACCTCCAAACTCTTTCCCTTCTATCTGCTAATAATCCGTCTCCAACATTACGGGCAGGAGCTCATATTCTCACGTCCTCCATTTTGCACGCACACCCAACCGATCGCTTGCGACTTACTTTCATCTCTGATACCCTTGAGCACTGCCCATACGATACGCTCAAGGCTTCTGCTGTTGCATGGTTGAAGGAAGAGATAATAACTGCACATGAACGGAAGTCCGAGAATGTTTTTGCCTCTACCGCTGCATTGGGTGTAGCACAACCATATCTCTTCCCTGACTTGACTCCTCTTTCACAAGCAAGTGACGAGGAATTGGTCCAAGAGTTGAACCAAGTCTACCCTTTCCACATGGCAGTCGTCAACTTTCTTTATTTCTTATCTGGGAAACAATACACCCATGTCGTACCGACAGGAATGATGGCAGTTGTTGAGGAGCTCTACTTGGCGCCTTTACGAGATGCTCAGGCAAGAGTATTGAAGACTTTGGATGCCGCAGATACAGAGGACCAAGCGAAGACGGACTTGTTGCTTTTGGGTGAAAGATTATCTATTTGTTCAGCTCAAATTAATAATAGATGATTAGTGATACCATGGTTCATACATGTCCTTGGTAGTATCTAGGTTAATGGCATACAAAGGGAGAAATTTCATTCCAGCCATTGTCACTATTCAGGCACAACAGATGCGATTACAAGTACGCTACGGGAGATTTCTTAGACCTCGTGGAATTTCAACCTGCCATTGCAAGTGCTCTATTCAGCTCGTGAAACTATATTATCTCATCAAAAACATGTCTTACAACCCACGCTATTATTTACTTTCTTAATTTAGGGAAAGAGTTGCGTCGCATCTCGAACACAAACAATTGCGATCCCAATGCTATCAACAATGGGTCTGGCACGAAGGAAGAGAAGACTTGAAATCCTACTGTGCTCACTCCTACTATCTTGCTCCGAGTCGTAATTGTGTATGATGTTAGACCTATCAGTTATAATCGCTTTTATAGAAATGAATCGAGCCCATCAAGCACCTGTGTAAGTTGTATAGTATATATGTTGTTAGAATTTCACCTTTGCTGAGCAATCCTATTTCGCTGCTTCATATTTCTAGGTTGTCTGTCTATGCTTCATGCTGCAAAAAGAAAGAATATTGATCTTGAGTATGATGTGGAATCTCCAAGTCATTCGGCCAAGTTTAATACCTTTAGAGAGATTCTTATACTTACTCACACCTTCATCTTGCGAGCCTCTTTCATAATTCCTTTATCCCTGTTTGTGTCTGCATGATATTATTGTCAAGTAATTGGGCAAATTTGGTCATCTTCCCTCGCTGAAAGAGATATTCACCCAACTCAAGATGTACTACGCGCTGGTATTCACTGTACCGAATCAATTGGCTTGCGGTGGGCAATCAACTTATTAACTGAGGTTGAGGCACGCCTACTTAAAGGCGCTTTTGCTCTAATTTCCCTCCTTCCTTCTATCTCGAACACATCAAACATCTTCGACGTATCGATCACCGACTACCTTTATGATCCCTCCTATCCAGTCAATTTTCTTAAACACATCCAACGCTTCATATTCACAACACAACAACGACAACAATGGTTAACAGAGTCGATAACCGCCAGACAGACCCATGGCGCATCCCCCCACTAGACGCCTGCCCCGAAACAACCAGACAAGTTTACAGATACCTTTGGGAACCTCACGGCACGATTCTAGATATCCGTCGACTGGAACTCGACTTACTAGTTTTTCTCTACAGCGGTACATTGGATAACGACGAAACTGCCAAAATCGCAGCCAAGTTTCTCACTGAGCGCATGATTGAAAGTGTGCTTCCTGATCGCCCAGTTCCTGGAGAAGGGCGCGGTTGCATGTTGTTGGTTTCGAAGACTTTGGGTGAGGCTATAATTGATCTTTGTGTGCGGTATGGATATCCTATTGCTGAGGAGGCGGTTTTGCACGAGCGGGCTCATGCTAGAGCTGAAGTTTTTGGACACGCTCACCAGGGTGGAGAGGACGACATGGTCCGGGAATATGGGGGTGAATCGGATGTAGACATCGTCAAAGGGGATGTAGAGATGGAAGATGACAATGATGAGGAGAGATGCAATCAGTGTTTTCATGAACTTCAGGTATACAGCCCCATTCCTTTCTACGTCATTCACACTAACTAAATCACTTATAGAAGCGCTCGTCTCAACCTCGACCAACTGCCAGTCACCAGCAAGAGACAAGAACTCAGGAAGGTAATGCAGCACCTTCAAAACCTGCACCAGAAGCAAATAGCCAGTTTTCAAGTGAGCCTAGAGTCATGCATTTTCGGCGCTCGGCAATAGCACCTCGGAACACAAATTCTGCTTCCGTCCCAGTTTTCAACAACAGTTCTGTTCCCTCGGCTTCTACAATCCGTGGAAATATTTTCAACACAGGTTTTGCTTCACCTACTCCTACTCCTACTCCTACGACTCGTAAAGATATTTTCAGAACGCCTCTTACACCTATTATCGAGCAAAGAAAAGCCGAGGAATTAGAGAGATCCAAATATGTGAGGAGACGTCATGAAGCGAGGGAGCAAATGAAGGCTCATGAGACGCAGCCTCAGGAGAAGAAGACTCAGGGAATGCAGTATGCATCATTTCAATCCGGTAGCGACGAAGAGCCAGAATACCTCTTTAGCTTCCGGCGAGGTCCGCAAGCAGCTAAGGCGATACCAGCTCCGAAACGTAAAGGAGATTCGGGGAATTCTTAAGAATGGAAGAGAGGTTCATGAGGAGATGTCTATGGGTTTGGTTGATGCGGAGCTTCTGCGACGGAGTGTTAGATGTGAGGGTTATAAATAATCATTGGAAATTGCAAAGTCATTGAATGGTTGATGATGGTTTAGTGGTCGTTTTATCCACAACGGCTTTTATGGGATACCGAATTGGGATGTTATGGTTGGTTGGCACTCAAGTTGTGGGGTGTAGTCTTTTTTGGATTCGTCTTTCAATTGTTAAGTTGCTTGACATGCATAAGACGAGTCTAGAGCCTTACACCTGGGAAACCTTTTCACATTTGGGAAATATGATGCTAAACAACGGTATTGGACTGAGAGCCAATCCAGAAATTAGGGAGGGTGCTAGACTTTTTAAAAATTTAGCTACCTACCCTCCTACCATTGAAAAAAATGGGGGAATCATCAATGACTTCTTATCAGGGACAGACAGCACCAAAGATAAAATCATAAATATATATCTAATATCCAACATCCAGATCTACTTCACAACGGAACTTTATCAGCAACCCCCCTCCAAAACTCACACCGCTTATCCAGCATATCAACCCTCACATTGTCAAACCCACTGCTCTCAATCACAAACTGTTCTCCCGTGCTCCAATTCTCAGGCACGCCGGGCTCACTCTCATCCGTAACCTTATGAGCATTTGGATCTCCCGTCTGAAAAAAGGAGGCAAACGCCCCCGCGAACCCGTCGTAGATCAACGGTTGACTTTTTTGAATCGAGTTAACTTGGTTCCACTATTTTATCCCCCCCGGTGGTAGAGTCAGTCGTTTGGAACTTTGGTAATTACAGTAGATAAAGATTTATTATTTTTTTTTTAAAAAAAAAGAGAAAGAAAGAAAAGTGTAAAATAAAAAACTTACATAGATGGTATCACTCCCATGCCTCGCAGGACTAATAGTATACTCCCCCACATAACTCCCCCCTCCTCCTCCTCCCTCCTTAGAATTAGAACTGGAATGAGCAGCCCTAGCCACCCAATAACTAGGACACGCCAACACCACATCCCGATAGATCAACCCGGCCCTCTGATAACTCGTGTTGTACGTTGGAAACTCCTCGGCTGTACCGGAGGGGGGGTACATTTCCTGTACGCGCTCGAGGTCGAGCGTGGAGAAGCGGGGGAGGAATCCGCTGAGCCAGGTTGTGAAGGAAGCGGTGCTGGAGTTGTAGGGGGGTGTGCCGGTATCTGTAGCATTTTGGAGGCCGGGCGGTACGAAGTTTTCGCCTGGGTTGAAGAGGAGATTTTTGTTAGTTTTTCTTTTTCTTTCATCCTTTTCCTGCGGGGGTTTGGGGGGAGTATGGGAGTTTGCAGAGATGGGTGGGAAGAGGAAAGATGGAGGGAGTGAAGATACTTACCTTCATGTTGGTTATACATTCCAAAACCGAAATCAATATTTACTTCCCCTTTACTCGTCGCTTCGCTAAGTGACTGGGTTAGAAATTTCCCATCGATGACCGGTGCCCAGGTATAAGAACCTAGAAGTTTTTTCTAGTGTTAGTCATACGTCTTTCAAACATATGCAATAGACATGATTCCTTCCCAATTCCACAAAGGAGAGAGACATACATCTCAAGAGTTCATCTCATGCACAAACATAGATAGATACGATAGGAAAAAAACAAACCAAAATACAAACTTAGAGAAAGAAGGAAGGAAAAGAAGGAAAAAAAAAGAAAGAGAAATTCTCCTCACATACTAGTATTCCAAGTATGACTCCCCGAAATAGCCAAAGCCGCAGTCCGAATAGTCTGAACATCAAGCCCCTTCAAGCAAGCCAAAGAATCCTCCGGTCCAGCAGCACAACCCGTCAAATTAACCAGGCTATCATAGACAGCCTGAGCCTCCGGATCATCATACTTATACGCCTTCGGCCAAAACGGACTACTCAACAACGCCTTATTAAAGAGTTTCGGTTCCGTATCCCCCCCATTCGCGATAACCTGAGCAACAACACTACCGGCACCAGCCGACTGACCCCAAATACTTACATTCCTCGGATCGCCGCCAAATTGCTCGATATACTTGTTCGTCCATTTCAGAACGGCTTGTTGGTCTAGGAGTCCTGGGTTGAGATCTGAGGTCGGTGATGATGCTATTTGTTTGCCGGGCAGAAACCCGAATGCGTTGACGCGGTAGTTGGGGACTACGAAGATGAAGTTGTTGAGGGAGGAGACGTTGAGTACTGGGTACCCGGCTGGTGGGATTGCGAAGGATCCTCCTCCTTGTATGAAGGCTCCGCCAAAGAAATTTACTACTACTGGTCGTAGGGGTTGGGAGGATGTCCAGGGTCTGGAATAGAGTCCTAGGTAGAGGCAGTCTTCTGTTCCGTTTACCTAATTCTCTTTAGCGACCTCCGATGTGGTTTTTGGTGGAATGGAGGAAGGGAATAGGTAAGGTGCTTACTGTTCGTTGGGGACAATAGTCAAAACTTTGATCTGAGTTATATGTTCCGTTCGTTATTGGAAGGGGTGGTTGAGGTGCTCTGAATCTGTTTTCTCCTACAGGAGGGGCTGCAAAGGGGATTTTTCTCCAGTAGCTAATGTTGTAGGTTGAGGAATAAGCACCTTGGAATGTTCCATAATCTAGGGTTGCTAGTAGATCTTGAGCCTTTCCTAGTCCTACTATTGAATATATGAAAAATAAACGCTTTAATAAGTTTGGAGAACGCATTTCGAGAAATATGATATACCTTACTGAGCCGTCTAAGAACTGAAGAAAATATCACCTACTTTATAAACGCTTTGATTCATGAAAATTGTACTTGATTCTAACAAGGCCATCCCAATTGGCACTCCGGATTGGCAACTTGTCCAAAGAAGAGCGTCATCTAGCCTTGGCGGGGTTCGCGGGGTATACATCACGCTTGGCGATGGAGATCTAGGTAGATAGAGTATTCAGATTAGCCAACCAATTGGAACACTACGACCTGGAGAAAATACTATGAGCAATTCAGTTGATCAAACAGAATATTGGAGACCATACCTTACTTCGGCGATAATTATACCGAAGTCAGTTATTTCTCCGGGGTGTTCATCTGATGTTCTATTAAACTTTACTCTCTCGAACTAGTCGGCGGGATCATTAAGCGGCGGACTAACGGATGCAAGCTAACTCAAGTTATAGAAGAGGGAGCAAAACTTCAAAAACTAGAATGTAAGCTCCTCCATTGTCAAGGGGTTTAACCTAAAATATTCTTCTTTTGAAAAGAAAGGCAGACATGGCCTTGAAGTTCCCAAACTTTGTTCAAGTCCCACTCGCTAAATATTCAGGCTAACAAAAGGTGGTCACAAGCGCATGCCCTCTTTCAAGAAGTCAAACGTGAATTTCCCGCGTCACTGGGAGAAAACAAAGGGTATCTCGCGACCGTGAGCGTCCTCCCTGCTCATTCCCCAAGTCGATATATATATGCTGGCTTGCCGTTTTCCCAACTGGTGGCCACAACATATACAGATCCTTAACACGCCGTGACATCGTATGAATGCCTCATCTCCCAACCAGCATATGTGGTACAGGATGAAAACCATCTCCTATGAAAAGATGCCATACGTCCACCATGTAACATTAAACAAGATAGAAGCACACGACTTCTTCTGTTCATCACGATCCACAAAAGCCTAGATCCTTAAATATATCCCCCGCAACAAAATCCATTCCAGCCGTGATCCTGTCTTCAATTCCAAAGGCAAAAAATAGTATGTCGTCGATATATCCGTGATATTTCTGGCCCTGAGCCTTCCAGCTCATCGAGGTGACATACACCATCTCACTATCCCCCTGTGGTCTCGGTCTCAGCGTGCCCTCTTCATCAGCTCGGCCACGGCCAGAGATCCAGATGGGCTTTTGCGAGATGGCATGCATTGCAAAAGGGGCTTGTCGTTGGAACATCATAACATGCGGTTCGTAGACGGCATGAAGGTTATAGAAACTCCTCCAATGGAAGATGGTGAAAATAAAGGTATTGAGGTCGCTGGGGATACATGTGGGATCCGAGCGCTGGCACATGGTGATGGAGAGGGAGTTTGTTGCTTGATGGATCGTCTCGAGTTGGTGACCTACGATCGGCATATATGTCGCGATGCATTTGTCGTCGTTGGGTGCCGTCAGTGGTGCTAAATCTGGTCCAGCCGACCCGTTGCTATTCAGCTTCGAGAAAAAGCGTTTGGGTGCCACTTCGTAATGGGCATACATCTCGTCGTGCTGGTCCCAGAAGACGAACCAATTCTTCTCGACGACACTGTATGGACCGGGCAACGGCCTCTGCAGTTCAGTGGCGTGTCTGAATACATCCGTAACCATCCCGGGTTCGTATGCCCAGTTCAACAGGTTGCGAAAATCCTGCATCCACAGTCCGAAGCACACATGTTCAGAGTTCGATCCCCACATCGCAAAAGGCGACTTCGGTCCATAAAAGACTCGTGCATCGTGAGGACCGATATTCCTCGCCAGGACCTCCAGCTCACCTTTGCAATTGTCGCCAGGCGTTGCGCCGATAGAGAGGATCCAGGGCGGATCTACACACTCGAGCGCGTCGCCTTTGAAGATAGCGTCACAGACCAACTCGGCATTCCAGCCAACGTTGATGACCTCAACCTGCCTCAGCTGAGCGACGATGATCCAGGTGTCGTTCTTGACGGGGTGAGGGATGATATTGGGATTGATGGCGGCATGATCGCCAAACTTGATGCGGAAGTACTTCTTGTCTGCGGTTGTGAGGGAGTGAAGTTCATGGTGGGTAGTGCTGGTGGATTTTGAAGGCTCTAGCACACCTGTCGCGATCTCATGGTCATGATCAGAGGGCGACAGCGACGGGGACGTTGACGTTGATGTTGGTGTTGGTGTTGATGTTAATATTGACGTTACGGACGGACTACTATCTGCACCTGAGCTCGATTGCTGGTCGTGTGGGGTAATAGGGGCTTCCTGATATCCGAAGTAGCGCCCGGGGAATAATGATGAGACGATTAAATTCTCGCTCCAGAACCGCAGACAAATACTAAGGACGATTAAAACAAGGGCAACGTAGGGCAGGAGACGTTTGGAGCATCTAGTAGCCAACATCATCGGATCATAATGAGGACCAAAAGAAGTGAAGATTGTCGACGGGTCAGTGGCTTGCTTTATCAGAGGATTTGTTGTATTTGTACTAACCAAGGCTGTCCCTAGTCAGGGGGAGATTTCAGCTTCCCAATCCAATCAAATTTGCAGATCGAGCTTCGACGCGGGGATGATACCGGCCATGCGAGGGCTTTGGGAAAGACATCGCATCGTCAGTTGCAAGACGTCCACTTGCTTCCTATATTTTACAAAAGCTTAACCACCGAACAGACAACTTTTAATAGTAGGTGATTTATTAGACCTCCATATCTAAAAGTATAGATAGGGTTAGAAGAAATTAGAATAGAATCTTAATTAAACTAGGTGCCTAGTTAATACAAACAATCCACCACAACAAAAATGCAAAAAGACAAATCACCAAGATT
>JAJONI010001520.1:0-11796 GCA_022190145.1 Pezicula rhizophila | reverse complement strand
ATTTATTACTGCCAGATCCGTTTCCTGATCAAATCTATATCACTTTATTAATATTTTTTATTGTTTTGAGAGGACAAAACAAGAAATATGAACAGCATACACAGGGACATTCTGATGCTTCCCCAACAAATTAGCAGAATACAACGTCAAAAAAAATCTCTACTCGTCTTCACCATCTCTATCCTCAAAATAACCCCAATGTGGATTAAGCATAGAGACATAGTAAAAGAAACTATGTTCATTAACATCATTACCAACCCAAGCTTGTTTCAAAAATTCAACAAGTGATGGTCTTCTGGAAACCAGAGTTGTGGATTCGGGTAGATGAGGAGACTTATTGTTAGGATTTGAATGTTTGGTTGATAGTTATAAAGTCCATGAGTTTCCTTCATTGCCTATTTAGAGATATCACCAATGCAAACAGGAGGAGGTGAAGTCCCTAGGGAAGAATGTACGAAAGGAACCTCCTACAGTACTCCATATATCCATATTATGGAGCCTCGCTTATCTTATCTCAATCGCTTCTACAGTAGTTCCTGATCTAGTCCTGATATGGTAGCAGGGCAAGGCTACGGGCTAAAGGTTTAAGCCTTGTGTTTACATCATTGACTTTTCTTCTGCGCTTGCCCATTCGACAATAACTTTCAATTCCTATTCATCACACTTCACTACACTCGAGTCTCTACGGAATCTTCCTCACAGTTCTCCTTCAGGCCACCTGGCAGTAACCAGTCAACTCCATAACCATCCATCTCATTCCCCTGACATGTAGAGTCTCCACAAGACTTTTGCGCCAACCCTCAGTCAGTCTAGTAGACACTGGTCGCGCATCATCTGTGTCTGGCCCATCTTAAATACGAAGATGACCACTCGTGCAGCTGCAAAGCGCGAAGCTGCCTTCCTGGCCGAAGCAAACTTATCGTCCCCTCCGGTTACGTTTGATATGAAAGCCGCTGCTGCGACGAAACCAAAGGGTAAAGCGCGAGGTCGTGGCGCAAAGCTTGTCAAAGTCAAAGATGGAGATTCAGAGAGCAAGGAGAACGACGATCAGGGACAACTTCCGGGCCCTACAAATGACGGTAGAGAGATACTCAATACAGCCTCGCCAATTGGCGCAAAGAAGAGAAAGCGTGCTCCAGCGAAGACCAAGAGGAATACAGAGCCAGTAACTGGTGGTTGGGATGTATTACCGCATGGGATGGGAAAGAAGGGTGATTTGATCGACAGTACGCTTGAAGCCGGAGAGACTCCTGCCCTACCGTCGAACAAGAGAGCCAGAAAAAACACCAAGGTGGCGGAAGAAGTTAGCGACGAAGATGAGAATATCCTAGAAGGAGATTATACGGTTAAATCAGAGAATCAGGATGAGGCTACTACTAAGCGTGATATAACAGTGGCGCTTTGGAGGAAGATGTCCATTGCAGAGTTAAAAAAGCTACTCGGAGAGCGAGGTCTGCCACAATCTGGCAAGAAGGCAGACCTCATCGGCCGTCTCCTCGCGGAGCTTATTGATTCTGTCACAGACAAATTTGCAGACAAGCTCCTTGGAAATGAGGCTAAAAATAGCGAACGTGGAGGAAAGCTAAAGGCTGTGAAGAATGAGGATGCCGGTCTAGATGGAAACGTAAAGGATGAGGATTCTGGGGAAGAGATTTCAAAGAAGACGTGCGGAAAAAGTGCAAAATCAAAGGCTGTAAAGAATGATGAGGACGAAATGGAGGAAGATGCAAAGGACGAAGACTTTAAGACTGCAACGTCAAAGAAGCGCGCTCCACGGAAAAAGAATGCTGTCGACACCTCTGATGACATTGTACAAAAGGTTGACGATCTTATTGATGCATCAGGCAAGGCCCCAAAGCCCAGGAAAGGGAAGAAAAATCCCTACGGATTGACACCAGGCTATTCGCCATTCCCCGACTTTCCAAAGCCAACTTCTGAAGATTGCGAGGAAGTGACTCGACTCCTTTCGAAACTACACGGTGAGGTCAAGGCCCCTGATGTGATTCCCCCACCGTCTATGGAAGTCACCGGTTGTGGTGAGGTGCCCGACCTTCTGGATGCTATTCTCAGAACCTTGCTCAGCGCATCAACCACCGCAGCAAACTCGAATATGGCATTGAAAGGCTTGAAAGATACGTTCGGTCTGCGAACATCTGGAATTGGCGAGGGGAGTGTCAATTGGGAAGCAGTCCATGACGCTGACCTGGCAATGGTTATTAATTCTATCAAGAGTGGCGGTCTAGCAAAGACTAAAGGTACAAACATTAAGAAGATTCTTGACGCGGTCTGGGAGGGTAACGTAGCCCGCCGAGATGCACTTGTGAAAGAGAAAAAGATAGGAGAAGCGGCAGACGTGACTGGAGCTGAACATGAGCCACAAGAAGCGAAGGACGGAGAGATCTCAACTGTTAACCACAGCATGTTGTCAATGGACTACATCTTCGAACTGACAACCGATGAGGCCATGACAGAAATGACCAAGCTCCCAGGCATTGGTGTCAAGACAGCTTCTTGTGTAATCCTCTTCTGCATGAAGCGTCCCAGCTTTGCTGTCGACACACATGTTTGGCGCCACTGCAAGTGGTTGGGATGGGTCCCCCAAAACGCAACAAGAGATCAGACTTTCAGCCATTGCGAAGTTCGAGTTCCAGATCATCTCAAATATCCTTTACATCAACTCTTTCTGAGACATGGAAAGACTTGTGGTCGATGCAGGGCTGCTACCAGTGCTGAAAGTGAAGCATTCACTAATGCAGATTGTCCCATCGATCACCTCATGAACCGTATGGAGAAGAAGAAGATGGCAAGCGTTAAGTCCAAGTCTTCTACTACTTCCAAGAAAGGTAGTAAGAAGGCTGTTAAAGGTAAACAAAAGGGCAAAGGAAAGAGCAAGAACGAGTATTCAGATGAAGATGAAGACGAAGAGGAGGAAATCGAACTGCCGGAACATGAGGATACTGAAAATGATGATGATAAAGATATGGATCACGATCTTGAAGAGTCTAGCGAGTAAGAGTCAGTGTACAAAATGAAAACGACGGTGGTTTTGATATTGGTTTTGATATAATAATGACTTATAAGATATTGCTTATTAGCATTTAGCTTTTGGTGTTTGAGCTTTAAAGGGTTACGGATTTAGCATAGGCGTTATGATATTCGGGGTTGTATTTGCATTACCTAGCATTTGCATTTGCAGCAAACTTTATAGAGTATTGCTCGTTTAATACGTTAAAGGAGGCTGACTGGCTTGACTGTATTATAGCTGAGAGGGAGTGGTAGAGAGGGAGCGGTAGAGCTAAACTTTGCTAATGATGATGACCTTTTGGTTTTCGTAGGAGCTGTGTTATTGTGATTATAATTGTGATTGTATTCTGGGAATGGGATTAGGTTACAACGATGATCCGAAGTACTAGGCCAGACGAAAGTTAGGAACCATATTGACTGGCCAGTTGTAGTTGAAATGGAATATATAATTTGGGATGGTAACTTTTGTAAAGGCACGTGGTTGAGTATTAGTTCTATGCACAATTTACAGTGATGTTGGTTGAGGCTGGCATGGTCATGGGATGCAAAGGAAGTATTGAAGGACCAATCATTGGTACTGTATTTTATTGAATACTATCTAGCTACAAGAAGTACCAAATCCAATCCAGATATGCAAGTGAAGTCATGTACGGTGTGGACCGCTTATTCTATAAATTCCGTCGGCATGCGAGAATATACAGCCTTCTATATGCGAATATGACCTGACACCCTACCTACCCAAAGATCCATTTTTTGTTATGTTTTCACTCATTTCGGGAATTTCATTGTCTAGGGGGTTCATCGCCGAAATTGTGCAGACTGTTGTGGAAGGTTAGCAAGGTCTTAATGGCTCCGTGTAGAAAGGATGGAGACTTGCCTGATATCTATTCGGTCCCTCACTGGATTGTTCATGTCTTCTCTTTCCTGTTGCCGCCTAGCATGACCATTTGCAGCACGCTTACTTTTCTCATCTTCAATTTGCTGTTCAGGAACCACTTGGCCCGCTTTGTCCACGGCAACACCATTCTTGATCAGTGCCAACTCCTTCTCACCTGCGAATCCCTGGATGACAGCCTCCTTGGCACTCTCCAAGACTTTAAGTTTTCGCTTCTCACCTCTGACTCTCTCCAAATGTTCAAAGTAGCCTGGTGTGACTGGGGTAACGTACTTGCCGCAGAAAACACCAACTTCAAATTCTTGGTTTGGCCGAGGCGAGAGATCAGCACAGGCAGCCTTAAGATCGGCAAGCGTCTGGAAAATAACCTCGTCGGCGCCTATATGTTGTGCAATTGCTACCCGGTCTCGGTTGTGGGCTACAAGCTCCTGTGGTGAAGCCAAATCAATGCCATAGATGTGTGCGTGAGTGATAGGAGGTGATGTGCTTGCAATAATGACCTTCCGTGCACCTGCTTCCCGAGCCATAAGAACGATCTCTCTGCTTGTAGTACCTCGCACTATACTATCATCAACTAAGAGCACACACCGACCATTGAACTCCGACGGCATTGCGCTGAGCTTTCTGCGCACACCCTTTTCTCGGGCTCTTTGGCCAGGCATGATAAATGTGCGGAAAACATATCTGTTCTTGATGAACCCTTGGCCACAAGGTTTCTTGAGTCTTTCAGCAACCTTAGCTGCTGACGTATTTGATGTTTCCGGGATAGGGATGACTACATCGACCTCTTTGAGAGCCTCGGGCGAAAGAGTTCTAGCAATATGATCTGCTAGTTTGTAACCCATCTGCTGTCGACTTTGATCAACACTAATGCCATCCATAATTGAGTCCGGACGCGCAAAATAAACATATTCAAACTACCGTAAATGGGGAGTTAGCAATTACTTTTTTTGTAGGGGATTTGGAGTTGTTGCTCCCAAGACATGTCTTGAGAGAAAATGTCTTGAAAGGGGATGTCTCAAGAGGAACTCCTCCTAGAGTACTCTCGAATAGGAATGAAAGTGCTCCCCCAATACGTACTATGTCTGGCGCGTATGCCAACTGGGGTACGACCTGACGGAACACAGGCTTTTCGCCCTTTCTGATGATAACGGCCTCTCCTGGTTTGATGTCGATGATGTTCTCAAAGCCCAGCTGTTTTAAGGCAATGGACTCAGATGCCATCATATAATCCTTTGCTCCAGGGACGGTGCCAGAAGGCCGGTCTCCCAAAACAAGAGGACGAATTCCGAACTGATCTCTAAATCCTAATATGCAGGAGCCGGCGATCATCGCGGTACATGCCCAACCACCAACGCATCGCCCGTACATCCGCTCCAGGGCTTTGAATAAATCTTCCGAGTTAACACGAGCCTTTCCAGTCTCGTTGAGCTCATTGGCAAAGATATTTAGCATCAATTCGCTGTCGCTGTCGGTATTGATGTGGCGGTGTGCTTCGAAGTCAAGGAATTTTCGAAGTTCTTCGGCATTGATCAGGTTACCGTTATGCGCAAAGGTGATTCCGTAAGGACTGTTGACATAGAATGGTTGTGCTTCGGCACT
Organism: Pezicula rhizophila; assembly: GCA_022190145.1. Taxonomy (NCBI): domain Eukaryota; kingdom Fungi; phylum Ascomycota; class Leotiomycetes; order Helotiales; family Dermateaceae; genus Pezicula; species Pezicula rhizophila. The sequence goes on along the minus strand of JAJONI010001520.1, from coordinate 6,275 downwards.
CGCGCTGCTACCAGCAGTAGGATATCTGAGATGTCCCAAACCCATGAATCCGGGAAGATCCTGGACCTTTGAACCATCGTGGAAGACCTTCGCGGCCATTCCGTTGCCTTTGCATTGATAGATCCGCCCACCCGAGGCACAAGTGGCTATTCCGCAAGCGTCTTGTCCTCGGTGTTGAAGGTAGTAGAGCGCATCGTGCAAGTCGGCGGCACAAGTCGTGGAGGAGGCATCACGGCTGTCGCCGAGGATCAGTGCAAGAATACCACACATGACGGAGGCCCTGTTGAAGGTTTATGTGGAATACAGTCTGCTATATTCTTGTCAGAAGGAGGACTTGGAGACTACAGCGACAGAAAATTTGAGAGATTGGTGGGGTGTGGTTCAGAAACTGATTGTATCCTCAAGAGTGATAGGAAGTCTAACATCTAAAAAAAAAATCTTTTGTTCATCATAACACCAAATAGAATGTGCGAGATGAGCAAACGTAGTAAAAGTATTAGTTAACTCACCAAGGAAAGCTTGAGTACCAATAGCCAGTCCAAAAGGCAACCTTTGTATACCGGCTAACCACGGATGGATAACGGTGGAAGTGGGGTTCTGGGTAAAAGCGTAAGGTTGTTGGATTCAGAGAATTGGTAGGTGGTGAGTATGTGATAAATGGAACCTCAGCAGACTGTTGAGGGGACGCAGAGCAGCAGCGCAATGGAGATGGGGGTTCCTGGGATACATCTTGAAAAGTTTAGGATCTCTCGCACTTGAAATTTTGGTTAAAAAATTCAGAGAGTCGCTCGGCCACGCTAACATTTTTCCGAATGGCACGAGACCACCACACAGGGCAGGGATACGCACGAAAGATGAGGAGCAAATAATGGAAGGGGACAATAGGTAAAAGTGATCTGTGAGATGTCAAAGAGTAAGGTGCTTTGCCTTTGATTATCATTACATTCATTCATTTTTATAAATGAAACCGTCTCTGACTTTTATTCGTGACTGAAAGGCCGATACAGCTGGAGTAGAGAGAGTAATTAGGACTACTCCGCTTAACGCTTAACGCTTTTTGATGCTTAGCCTGGGGCTGGCATTTGTGAACTTGATGAACAATAGAACAACCAAGCAACTCTCTATCCTAACTCTTTCTCAACACCCAACATACAGTATAGGATGATATCGACATGTTGTTGTCCACCAACTCTGCTGCATCATGTCAATATCTTCATGGAGGAGAAGTCCTTCTGAGACCTGATGTTTTGTCTAGAGTTAGGGCAGGCACGCTTCTCACCTCATTGTTCATCATCACTCTTGTACAGTCACGACCAAGAAAGTTCTGGTCATGTTTCTTTCTTTCCTAACTACCAATCACACGACAGCAGGTCAGGCCAGTGTACCCCCTACTTCAAAAAAAAAATCCAAGCATGTCCCTCTTTTGAAGATTCTATGCTCGTCGCGCTCTCTTTACTCTCACTGCAAATACAACTGCACAAAGCAGGGCATTTTGATTCATAGACAGACCACAGCTTTCTCAACAAGGTCAAAGAGTCTGCCTGCAGACAACCAGGATTCAGGCCACTGATGAGTTGGATGCTTACCCTTCAAAATATACACTGAATGTCGCCAGCGCCACTCACCAACATCCAGTCTTCATTGGCTATAGCGAGAGCTGTTAGTAGCATGAAAGTTTACTTTGTGGAAAGCTTGGTCTATATATTACTGAAGATCAGTGCAACTAACAAAGCTTCTCAAAGTATATGGAAACCTCCTTCCCCATCAATTTGCAATTTTGAGACCTCTAAAGTAATCTATTGGTAGCACCAACTTGAATAGCATTTTTGTGCCTGTTTTTTCTTCTTCTTCTTATCCCTTTCGAAAGCTTTCTGTCCCGCGCAGAGAAGCGACCGAGGAAATCTATTACACTCTCTTTCAAGTTCAAGCCTCGTCTTTGCATTATTGCCTTTCCCCAACTCTACGCAGACGGGACTCCAGGACTAAGACTACGAACACGTTCAGTAATCTTGAAGTTCTTCTTTGACAAGGTATGCTTTTTACTTCACATATATACCTCGTACCTCACATGTATAGCGGTATCTTTTTCAAAGCAGCACTAACAGACGGCTCTAGAGTTTGGCTATTCATTGAGCATAGAAGCGGAGTTTGGGCACCATGAATTCCGATCCAATTGTGATTGATGATGAGAGCAAAGATGTAATCATCCTTAGTGATGATGAGAGCAAAGATATCGGCATTCTTGGTCAGGGTAAGCAAGCATATTCTCCCTCATCCTTCTTTAGTAGCATTGCATCGGTTCATATTCCATTATTCATTACTCGAATCTGATTTTTTTTCTTCCTTCTATACACTCGAAACAGAAGGGAGCTTCCAGAAGTTCTCTCACAAAGATAGATTTCGCATCGAACAATCACCAAGAGAGAATGGACAGAGTAACCATGTTTTTTCAGTGCCAGCCTCAAAATCTCTGCTAAAGTACATAAAATAGTACCCTTCTCTCCCACCACATCTGTCAAATCCAACTTCAGAGTTGGCAAGTTCATTTCTCCTACGATCAACCTTACGCGAAATTCTACCGCCAGCGGTAGTCAATCCACAAATTCCAAGGAACTTACCAAGTCCAGTTTTTGTTCTCCAAGACAAGCGCAAAGAATTATGAAGACAGGGAGGCAAGGTGGATGTTCAGATCGGAGTCGTTGCCAGGGAAATCATCTAGGATCAGTGAAAGCTCCTGTTGACCTCACAAATGATGATGACCATGTCAACAAGAACTATAAGTCAACTGGTTGGCTTCGAAGCGCAGGTCATGAGGTAACTGGTGACCCAAAGGAATTGATTGAGCTTGATGATCTTGAGGATGAAGATGCCGAAATCCGAAAGGCCGTACCCAACGCTCCTATCCTCCGTCTCGACGACGTTTACGTTGACGACCGGAAGCCATCGGGTAGTCATCGGGATGCTGCAGCAGATCGTCGAAAGTCTGGCATATCTAAGGCGACAAGAAACCCTTCGATTAAGCAACCGTTCGAGCTATGTGAAGAATTCAAGCAGGGAGACAAAGTGTTTAAACCATCAAAAACAGTTGAACTGTATGATGGGGATTTTCTTCGCATAAAACATATTGTGAAAAATTCACAGACTGGTGATGTAACGCTCCGCGGCCATCGCTTGCAGCGAACGAGAGACTTCAATGGCGTACTAGAGAAGAAACTGAATGAAGTAGGTATATTCTACGAAATTGAACTCGATGACCCGCGTGCGCCAGAGGTGCAGTCTGCAATCGAGGTTCCAATGACGGACGTACGTGGGCTACGCAGGCTTCGCCAAACCAATCAGATATTTCCGAAATGCAGAGATATTGAAAAATTCGAAAGTGCCGACGAATGTCTTGCCCAGGGCAACTTGATTTTGCGTTGGAAGTATGTCGTCAAGTACGCTTCAGCTTTGGAACGACAAAACAACACTTGGACCGAGCGTTCTTTCGAGCATCTCCGATGCGCTGAGAGTGATGAGAAATTTGCCAGGTCAGATGCAGAATGTCGCAAAGAATGGCGAGGAGAGACAATGCCAGGAGGAGCCTATCTGCCAGCCCCAGATGGAAAGTTGCCGAAAGGAAGCATTCTTGTCAGAAATGACGAAGACTGTGTGAATGAATTCCAATATCTTAACGAGAATCCAAGCCCTGGACCTAACTATGCTGACCGAACTCAAAAATCCACCAGTACCACATGCCTCCTAACTTCTGGTAGAGCGGGGAGTTCAAATATCAATGCCATTGATCTTGACCATCCGGACTGTCGAAAACGTAGCTATTCCACAACTTCCTTACAAGACGACATTTCTAAGCATACGGACAAGAAAATTCGTTATGAGGACACCAGCTCGAGTCTGTCAGAGCTATCACTTAATAGCCCACCAAAAACTCCGTCTTTAGAAACAGTCATCCCCACCCCTAACTTTGGTGATGTGCTTCCAAGAGGTTCGATTCAATCAACGCACATCCCTTCCCACAGTAAACCAACCAGATATCCAGGTCAGCAATACACCTTTGGAGATGCGTTTTGCGGTGCTGGTGGCGCTACGAGGGGTGCGAAGATGGCAGGCCTTATGATAAAATGGGGATTTGATTTTTGGGATCATGCATGCACCACATGGAGTACCAACTTCCCACATGCTACTTGCTATCAAATGGCATCTCATCGTTTTGTTGCAGAAGCAAGCAAAGGTGCTGATGTAAAGATCGATATACTACATTTATCGCCACCTTGTCAATTCTTCTCACCAGCACATACAGTTAATGGGAAGGACGATGAGATGAACGTTGCAAGTCTTTACGCAGTCCTGGAGGTTGTCAAAGCTGCAAGACCTAGGATCATCACGCTTGAGCAGACCTTTGGCATCTGCACTGCTAAATTTCTCTATTATTTCAACTCTCTTGTGCACCAATTCGCGTCACTTAACTTCTCAGTAAGATGGGGAATCATACCATTGACCCAATGGGTAGGCATTACAGACTTCTCATACAATTTTTCGACTAACACGACTTAATAGGGCCTCCCACAGAGACGGTACCGATTGATTGTTATCGCATCTTGGTATGTATGTCAGAAACTAACAATCTTGCAAAACTGACCATTTCAGCCCAGGTGAAATTCTGCCACAGATGCCAGCTTTCACTCACTCACAGTGTGGCGGGAATGGACTGAAACCTTTCGTCACTGTCAACGAAACTCTCCGACGAGTCAAAAAATATGTTGCGGGAAACAAGTGCCTAGACCCAGTCCTTGACTATCGCAATGAATATGAACGCCCGAAAACGCCCTATGACGGAAACAGCTTCCTTCCTCGAGCTATGACAACGCACGGCGGGCAGAACTACCATCCCAACGGCAAGAGAGACCTAACACTCCGTGAATATGCTGCCATGCAAGGTTTTCCTCCAGACCATGTCTTTCAAGGATCTTATGTGAAGAAGCAGATTGGCAACGCTGTACCACCGAGTATCGGGAAAGTGCTCTTTAAGTCAATTATCAAACAGCTTCATGAGGCTGATGGTGTCTGATGGCGTGCCCACCCCAAGAGTGAAGAGCTAGGCTAAAATATTTGAGGATCTAGTTGAAAAGGGGGATCGGGATGGTTGTTTGTGCTTGTCTGGGTTTGGGGTTTCTCTCTCATATCTTCATTGTGGCCTATCCAACATCAGCTTGTTAGGTCTTTCTTCCGGTTTGAGCACTGAGCACTGAGCACCATGTAATAGTCATAGGTTGGCTAATGAGGCAGGCGGAGTTGGCTTTCCGTTGTGGTTTTGTTATCCACGTTAGGTCTGTTCTGGCCTTGCCTAGCCTCAGGGGGGTTTGTTTCTTTAATTTCGTTGGTGTTGAATTTAACATGCACTGTTCGATCGCCCGCGAGGCATGGCAACTCCGAATTTCTTTGTATTTGAGAATGCGGGTAAGATAGTCATGATTGATACTTCTCCAAATTTGAGTTCTTGGTAAGCTTATTGTAAGCCACAGCACAATCATGTCTGTTTGTATCCTTCCATAGCCAAAAGGCATCGTTCATATGGTCGGGTCATCTTATCTGTATATCATGTGATGGGATCAATTTCCTGAATGCAGAAATGACAACCATGGAATACTTGTCCTCGCAACTCCCAATCACAAAACTCGCAACGGCAGCCCTTCTTCCATGAGGCTTTCTAACCAAACAATCAGAAATATAATTCCATGAAAGTAAAAGTATTCCGTGAGGAGAGATGGGGAGATGACTCGGATGGACTCGGCGTTTCCAGTTATGGTTTGAATGACAGAAGAGATGAGAGAAAGCGCGGCTCTGAGCGCCACAATCAATTGATAGGAAGGCTCATGAACTTACAAGCTCTGCCAATACTTCACTGGTGTACTGAAGCCTTGGACAAGAGCCAACAAGCAACGGCAACAACCTCAATCTATTATCCCAAGCTGGGAAGGAAGCTTGAGAGATGGCGGAACAAATGCCAATAATGCAACCGTGAGGCTATCCCTGCAGTGCGTCGTACCGCTTATCGTCCCCATGATCCATCTGGCCCCCCGTTCACACAACGCAACCGAACTTCTAGGGGTCCTAAATGAAAATAAATAAATTAATTAATGAAAATTTATTTTCATTTTGTTCATTTGTAACCCTCTACAAGTAGTTGTTAAGTACATAACTATTTTAGTATAAAGAGTAAGTAAATTTTAAAGATAACTAACCTATTATATATAATACTTTTAAGTATATTAAATAAG
>JAJONI010001519.1:0-11796 GCA_022190145.1 Pezicula rhizophila | reverse complement strand
CTTAGCACATAACAATAGTTATAGAGCTGCTTCGATTCGAGTATTTTCTCTCGCAAACCATTCATACAAATTGCTATTAACATTCCAGTATGTACTGTACTCACACTTTTGATAGATAAATAAATAATAAGCATGGGCCAACAAGTTGTAGTCGAACGTTTGAAAAAACTTCTCTCCTCCATGTAGAAATCTTCTAAATTTCCATCTTATAGGCCCACAGGGTACCTGCGGCTTAAAAAACTTTCCCATTCAGTAACCACAACCCGAAAAATGTGTCAACCCCCCACAATTATCGCCAGTCCACACATGCTAAGCGAAGCAAAACCAGAGCTCGCTTAAGAATTCGTCATTTAAGCCAAGGATTCGGATGTTGTAAGAGTGGGAACAAGAATGGCGATATCTTCGAATTTCTCTTACCTTTATATCCTTATATAAGACAAGGGAAAGAAAACCAAACTTGCTGGCAGCTAGCGAAGTCTTCCACGACAAAGTTTTATTTTGACGCTAAGAGGGAAAAGTGTAGTCGACCGCAAGGATGGCGTCTTTGGCAACCGAGGAATCTTCTCATGATACGGTAGAGAAGAGAGTTTGGTATCGTGGAACGCTTTTTAATGCTTTTGTTATTGGTGGGGTGGGGTTTATGGCTCCTGGGTTGTGGAATGCTATGAATTCTCTTGGTGCTGGTGGTGCTCAGTCGCCTTTTTTGGTTAATGCTGCTAATGCACTTGTTTTTGGGTTGAGTAAGTGTTCATTCAAAGGATATTTTTGTTGAAAGATGGCACTAATAATTACTTTTAGTGGGTATATTTTGCTTGTTTGGAGGACCGATTTCAAATAGAATTGGATTGAGCAAAACTTTGTTTCTTGGTGCTGCTGGGTATCCGATTTATGCGTATGTTTCGTCATGCCATTGACGGAATAATAAATGGTTTGCTAATGTTTTGGACATTTAGTGCTGGGCTGTATACAAATAACCGCTTTGTATGGACACTTCGAACCCCTGGTTATAAAATACTGACATGCAAAATAGGGGAATGTCTGGTTGGTTTTAGTTGGAGCCGTAGCTTGCGGAATCTCGTATGTGCTATTTCTACTTTGCCGCAAAACTTTGAATCTCAAAAATATTTCAAGTAGAGACTAACCGGACATTTCCTTCTCCAGAGCAGGGCTTTTCTGGGCATCTGAGGGAGCTGTTGCATTGGGATATCCGGAATCGTCAAAAAGAGGGAAATATATGAAGTATGTCTCATGTGATAAATTGTGAGGTTATAAATAAAGCTGACATATTGAAAGTATTTGGCTAATATTCCGTACTGGTGGACCACTCGTCGGCGGGGCGATCGTATTAGCCCTTAATCAGTAAGTGCCCAATATTCATCTACTCGATCTCTGACAATATTGATATCGTAAAGTGGTGCAAACCAGAAAGGAAAGGGAAAAGTTGGACCAAGTAAGCGCTCTTTCACGTTGTTCGATTATTGGGACTTTCTAACAAGTGACGTTCAGAGATTTACCTGATCTTCATCGCACTTCAATGCATAGCTGCTCCATTTGCACTATTACTCACTCCACCAGAAAAGGTACAACGCTCTGATGGCACCAAAGTAAAAATTATCGCAGAAAAGTCGTTTGTTGCCGAACTCCGTGCTCTTTGGAAAGCCGTCTCAAGACGTGATGTAAGCTTCAACCCTTCCCAAGCAAAATCTCACTCTCTAATTCCATGGTTAGATTATTTTGTTGCTACCAGTATTTTGGGCTGCTTACTTCAACCAGTTCACAGGAAGTTAGTAACCCATACAAGTTTCACTCGTTAAGATTTTAGACTAACCAACGTACTAAGACTTTCAAACTTATTATTTCGGTGTCCGAGCTCGTGCTTTGATTGGATTCGTTGGCAATTTTGCGACTTTAGCATCTTCGCAACTTATTAGCTTGTTACTTGACTATAAGAAGTTCCCTGTTAAGAAGAGGATAAACATTGGGTACATTTTCCCCCATCCTCATACGGCTTTCTAGTGGAGCGCTAACAGAATTCATATAGTTTCTACTACGTCATCTTCCTACACGTAGTAGCCTGGGTCTACGGCTGGATCATCAATGAAAAGTACACAAGAGACAAGCCTAGCTTCGACTGGGAAGATAAGGGATTCGTCGAAGGCTTCTTTGTTCTTATTCTCTGGAGTAAGTCTACCACACTCTTCATACTCTATGAAGTCCCATTCATATCTAACGCGGACAAAAATATAGGCTTTTCGCAACAATCTCTACAAAACTGGCTCTATTACTTTGTATCGACCAAAACAGACAACATCTCAGAATTATCTCGATTCACTGGTATTCTTCGTGGCCAAGAGAGCTTTGCACAGGCTGTATCCTTTGGCTTGAATACTCGTAATTGGACTGGTGGTCGTGTACCACTTGCTGTTAATACCATTCTTCTTGGTGAGCATTTTTCACTTCATGATCTGGTGGGTTTTATTTGAAGGTTAGGACTAATAGAATATGTAGGGCTGGCTGTTGTTCCTACTTGGATTGCTGTTCGTGAGCATACACCGGTTGAGGCTGATAAGAACTATGGATTTGACGGTCATAGTGATGAGGAAAACTCGGTTCCTCCGATTTTGACTGAGGATAAGAATAAACTTGCGGTGGTGAATAGTCATGTTCAGGTTTGAGTGGTAGTTACTCGCTTCTATTTTAATTTGTTGCAAGTACGAGATTGGCTATAATTTACTAGTAAGACGTTGCTGAGTAGAACACAATTACATAACTTAAGAAAGCTAATAAAATCAAGTACTTCTTTTTTTTTCACTGGAAGCTTTTCCAAAACGGACGACATGAAGATAATCCTGGAGTTAAAGTAATAGATACTGCTCCAGCATACCTCTCAATAGACCAGCAAGGTAAAAACGCTAGCGTTTTCAAAGGAGAAAATAAATATGTACAAAACCAAAAACACTTTTCCATATGCTCAATTGGTCATTTCCCCTTCACCAACCCACTAACTCCCTTCAGCCCAACATACCCTACGAATCAATCCATAGCAGGAACCACAATCTCAGCAATGGTCAAAACAGTACCATCAGCAGAAACCTTAAGACCAGTATAAGTAGTACCACCCGAAACACCCAACGTATTCTTAAAACTAAAATCCGCGGAAGCCAAAGTGATAGTAGTATTAAGGTACCGTTGTTCCTCAATAGTACCACTGCAATTATTATCGCACTCAGTACCCGTTCCCCAACCAGTCATCGGTCCACTCTCATGCACAAACTGACTCAAGAGAGCACCAGTCTTAGCATTCGAAGCCGTCTGAGTCCAATTAATACCATCAGCATTCCTCGTATAGTTGATCAAGATATTAGTATCCCCATCAACAGCTGGTACTAAAGCTCCAGATAATTGACCGAAGGATCCAAATAATCCCGTCTCGAGACACCATTGTCCGGTTGTGGCTCCGCACCATGCGTTTCCGTAGGTTCCATCGCTGCTATCTGGCCAGGATTCTATGGTTGTTTGGATTAGATCGCCTGTTCCGTTGGACATTCCTGGCCAGAGGAATAGATCACCGGTTTGGGTTGAGGGCGCTGTTCCTGGGATGAAGATTGTGGTTGCTGAGAGAATGTGGGAGGTTGTGGGTCCGAGGGAGAGGGCTCCGCCCCAGGTGTCGTCGCGTTTTTGTTGGCTTTTGTTGCGGAGGGAGGGTGATGCGGTTGCGAGGTCCAAAGTCGCGAGGAGGACGGGGAGAAGAGCGAGTGTTAACATTTTTGGGGGTTAGGGTGGTTGGTGATGAATGACCGAGTGAGTAAATGTTTTATTTATTTTTGTGAAAAGAATGTACAGAAGAAGTGAATGTTTGGTCAAGATCTTGATTAATAGAGTACCAAGAAGCAAGAAACAAGTGGTGGTGGTCTCCTCTTATATACATACAACCAAGCATCCTCTCAAGATCAGATGAACCGGGAAAAAAGAGAGATGTTAAAACAAGCTTCTTCAAAACGTCCCAATTCATAAACCATGTTAGGATTAAAGAAAAATCGAAACATAATGGTGCATGTTCTCGAATGACAAACCACCATCATGTTTACCACAAGTCCTGCTAGTCCCCGCACATGTCGTGTTCGTATAATCGCATATTCCCATTGGTGCAAACAGCCGCAGATATATGATTTATATTATCAATTAATTGCAATTAGGATGAACGGGTGGTTTGGAGGGAATGGCCTGGTGGGTTCACCCGAGATGCTTCGTTAATATATCTGCGGGAGCCAAGTTTTCAGTTTTTTGGGTGTAGATGATCTGATCGCAACGCTTACGAGTAACCCCACATTCTCTCGTCTGATGTAGAATTGCTTTGAAATCCATCAATTAAATCCAGGCGTTTGAATTAAAAAGACTTAAGAGCAAGAATGCCGACTTGTGGAATTTGAAAGTCCGGTCTTTGGAAAGGCGGCACTTGAATACCGATTACCCAGCAAAGATTCCCGAAAGTTCCTGGGAAGAAAACACGTGGTTTTGGGTACCGAGTTAGGAAAAGGGGGGGTGGCTTGGAGATAAGCGAGTCTGATATCTGAGCCTTTGGTTTTGGAGGGCTTGAGTATTGGGAAGTAATATATAAAGGAAATGAAATTCTGGAATTGTTTGGGTTTTCCACAACTATGGTAGGTTAGCTCGACCTCGTTCGTAGCTCATGACTTACTTAATCACCCAACTCCGAACCTTCCCAGAGATATCAGAAAGCTTGATCACTTAGAAATAAGCAAACTGGCCTGAAATGATGCTCTAGAAACAGTCTTTAGAAACTATGATCTAGGCTGCTCGTGGTGCAGGATATTTCTTCCACAGGTTCTGATGTCTATAGAATCTGAACGTCATGGCGAATAGTTATTCCTCCCTTCCATACGTTCTGGTGGAAATATGCTCGGCCTCCTGGGGGCGTTTGACCATAACTAAATCAATTCAGCGCTAAAAGTAAACAAAGGATCTCCGAGTGATGCGTACTGAATATGTATACTCCGAGATCCTAAGAACCAATCCCGAAACTCAGCCCCCCTAGGATCCTTTGATGGTGGCTTCGTAGAAATTGCTAAGCCAGCAAATCTCCAATGTCGATATACTCTTAGCCCTGAGTTATAATCCTTGGTGTCATCTGGACCCTCCAATAAATTGTCCCAGTTCATGTGACTACGTAACTTATCATCCATCTTCTTTTCCAGTACTTTCAAAATGAATTCGAACCTCTCGATATCTGAACCTCTTTGATTATGGTCGGCGATCGAAGAGTATATAATTGCCATATTTTTAATCCCTGTAAATACGTTAGGAGCCTGTCCTCCACTATTCCATCCATTAAAAATATGATTCGTCAAATCATGCCTATCCAGGAGTAACTTCTGGATCTTGGAACAATCCTCTGCTCCTAGACGGAACCTAATATTCTCTAGGACGGAGCGTGGTGGACTTGGGGTGTTGGTGAAAGGGATTCGGGGATCGTGAAATGAGTGCCAGTTCAGATACAGTGTATCTATCTCGTAGTTGAAGTATACAGCTGCGGACTCATTTTTGGGATTGAAACATTTCTGATATGCCTTCAAGCCCTCATTTCTGGCTTCTTGTGATATGAGGAGAATAGGCGGAAGATGTGGGGAGGTCACTCTTTGAGAAGATGCATCCCATGCAATGCGAACGTAGCGGGGCCTGATGGTTAATTTCCAGATTCGGATGCGAAGTTCGATAGGTAGCTTAGGGAAAAGGTGGAATGTTGTGAACTTTTCAGCGGTGGTCCTGTTTGTGGAAGCCATTATTTCTGGAATGGACAGTTTTATCGATGCGTGAGAAGTATCTGTCCTGTGCACCATTATGATGAAATAAATAATTGAAGGGAAAGTCCTCAAGACAAGAGGATATTATTAGCAATTTGGGAAATAGACTGGTGGGTGTAAAAAGCCACCGTCTGTTGTCCGCGTGAAGCTAAATACACGTGCAACCAACGAAAGCACTTCGTCGAGACTATTAGGAAATCGGAGCTGAGTGGATTGTAATTTTATACAATATAACTACTTATTCTCTAAATATTCTTGGGCTGAATAACAAACATTCTCCTAAAATTAGACGCTACCTTATCGCACAGCTTGACTTTCATCTCCCTCTCTGAGTATTCTTCATTGCTACTACATTTCTTGATTTAAAGAGCACCAGGAAGCCACCCGTGCCACTAAGGGCATAATTAGTAACTATTGTACCTAGGGAGCTGGAAAAGCTGCCCACTTAAGCTTTTCCTGCAAGCCAGAGACAATCCACAAAAAAAGCGCGTGATGGCTTTTTGTTTTAATGTGCGTATCGTCAAGCATCTACACACCATCTATATCCTTTGTCTCCGACATTTCAAGCCAATTAATCATCTTTTTGGTTTCTTTTTCTGGTAGCTCGTCCCACAATGTCAAGAGTTGATTTACTTTCGAAAAGTCCTGCAACACCTGTAACTTCAAGAACAAAAGCCTTTAATTCTAGGAAATATGTAATAATATTTTAGGAAAATAAATATAGCTATATAATTAATGATATACTTATTATTAAACAAACATTGTCCTGGAGAGAGGTATTCCAGCAAAAAAGAGTGCTGCACAGGCCAAAATCGAGGGCTAAATTCATGTAAAACGCTTTATTGTGGGCCTCTTTGATATCTCACTTCTAAAATTGGCTGCTTTTGTGTACATTATGGATTCAGATTTCTACTTCGTCCTTCTATTTTTCGTATTTTCTATGTTCTTTCTGGGCTTTTCTTTCTGGGCTTGATTTTCGTTATATTAGCTTTAGGCTAAGGTAAATGGTAAGTAAATACTTAACTTAGGCCGTCGCCAGCCATTCTGAATCAAGATTAGTACTCGTAAGCGATTTGGAAACGCACAGTAACCCCACGGCCGGAGTATTCCTCAACTTATTTAGATTCTAAAATTCTAAAATGTAGCTGCTTTAGAAGCTGGCTTAAGGGTAGGTAGTCTGCAATTATAGGTTATTAAACCTGATAATTATAGTAGCTAGAAAATAGCGTAAGTAGAAAATTTTATCGTACCATATAGCCTATAATTATAGCGAGTATTGCCTGTAGTTGTAGGGGAAGCCTGTAGCTATAGGTATGTACCTACCTGTAATTATAGGGTTTACAAGTAGTCTGTATAGGCGTAGATAGTAAGGTCGAAGAAACAGCAATAGATTTGGATAAGACCTACAGCTCTAACATGGAATACTCCGCGTGGGGGGAAGGAGGGGAGTACTGTACGGACAATCGTACGATATATCATGCGAAGAATTGACTATCTACGATTAGCCTCTAAAGAGTTTCGATAAGTCTCCTTCTTTACTATAGTACCCAATACAGAGCAGGAACCTACTCAAAATCTACTATTTTACAGTATAGGTAAATGCAGCATCAAGAACCGGCATCTAAGACCCCAACGTCCCAATCCCGCCATTCAAGATCAAGAATCAAAGTCTTTCCTGTTATTCGATGTACGATATAAGATAGGAGCATTCTGCTCCCAGGTTCGCGCGCGGATTAGACAAGATACTCAGAACAGGAGTAAAAGTAGGCGTGATAGGGAATGTAGTTGCTGAGCAATAGTATCACTGCTAGGGAGTGAGCTGCCGCAAGCGCTCAGGGAAGAGGAGGTTATCGGCCACATCCGCTTTCCATACACCACCACTGATCTGCGATGCCAATACGATTCACCATTCAATCACAATATGGTGATTCTTCTTCGGTACTCTCATCGAGCTGACCATTGCCGACCCGACAAACCACAATACTCACGAAACCCTTGAATTCTGAGCTTCGTACTTGATGCTATTGTGGCTTCGAACAAGCCACCGACATCTGCAGATCGTGGAACCAAGTGCCCGCGGCGCTTGTGAAGAACAAAACGTCAGTTGAAACCCATATCTGGCAGTCATCTGAACACTACATCACATCACAACCTCAAACAGTCAAGGGAAAGCGCGCTGTAGAACGGGATCCCTTCATGATTCATACAAAACACGCACTAGCCACGCAAGTGGGCTTGAGACGAGCTGTGAAAACATGATCACAAAATGCCACAAATTCCCCGAATCTAACGTCGCTTGAACCGCTTCTATGTTGCCGATGCCATGTCTCCGCCTCAAAAAGCCTCCTTCAGCCACCAGGCTCTTGTGGAAACATGGCTTGCGCAGATTACAACACACTGGAATGCCTCAATGTGCAAGTTGAATCTGGGCAAGTACACAATGTAGAACCGAAATACGAGAGAGAATTGGTCATTTAGACAATGCGGACTATGATTCCCTAAGTCGCGTACATACATACATAGAGATATGCATGCATACTATGTCCAGGACCCTCTTTTCTCGAAAATGGGTAATGGAAGCGTTTAGACTGCAGCCAAAATTTCAAGCTTGATTCTTGTTCTTGGCCAAGAGTGAGTAAACTCTGCTTAGAGTAGTCGTCCGACGATTAGCTGAATGGTGGTGTCGGTGAGAATATTCGCACGAAGAATTGGAGTGAATGGAAAGTAGAAGAGACTACAAGGGACTTTCTAGATAAAGCAGTAGACCGGTGGCACAGCAGGGGCCCAAGGTACTGACTGTACAGTCACCGACCACAACAACTAGGGTTGGTGGCTGCGGCTTATGAGTATACCGCCGCGGCGTAAGTATTGCTGAGTTCATGCCAAAGTCTTTTCTCAATATAAGACTGTTTGCTACACCAAATCCTGCATGGGGAACCGAACAGCAGAGCGCCGTATTTACTGTAGCAAGCAGGGTTCCAACCGCTTAGAGCAGGTGAGCGAGCATGTACAGAGTAATCTTCCTTATTACAAATGATTAGGCAAATGGCCAGCCTATTCATTTATTTTCATTTTATTTGTCTGGAACCCAATGGTATGGCGCCGCGAGGACATATTCTGTGGGGTAGCAAGGTATTCCAGCCCCACCCCCGCAGATTTACCCCATGCACCTCAAGCTCCCCCAAGCTCCCCCAAGCTCTCCAATGCTGCGCTGCCAGCTTTTGTTGCTTCGGCAGATCTCCTGTAGGTTCCTGTACGTTGTTCCTATTCCGTTTGACAGCCATGCCCATGTCTTCTCTATAACTTACTTAAACTTAACAACCACGCAGCAAGACTCCCCAGCTGCAGCAGGTTCTCAGATTTTCCTCAGAATCAGAAACTAACTAGCAGCTAAGATTTTTCTTCCTCATTTCCAATCTCTGTTTTATTCAGAGGAGATCCTTCCCGATAGCTCAATGTCTGGCCAACAGAAAGACGGCCTTATGGCCCATTGGAAATGCATTATGGCATGCACTCTCGTTTCCATGTGCCCGTTTCAATATGGTGTTGATTTTGGTATCATTGGTGGTCTTCAAGCCATGCCAGGATTCTTGGAGGTTTGTAGAACCTCATTTGCATATATGATGAAGCGACGATACTGAATTCCACTTAGGT
Source organism: Pezicula rhizophila (assembly GCA_022190145.1). Lineage (NCBI taxonomy): Eukaryota > Fungi > Ascomycota > Leotiomycetes > Helotiales > Dermateaceae > Pezicula > Pezicula rhizophila. The sequence continues at coordinate 2,320 of JAJONI010001519.1, read as the reverse complement.
TTTTGGAAATGCAGACCCGGCGTCTCCAATCGGATGGAACATTTCATACGGTCGACAGCAGCTCATCTCTTCGTTGATGATTCTGGGTGCTTTCCTAAGCTCCGCCTTCGCTGGTATGTAAAAAAGTGTCGATTTCTCATCAGTAATTAACAGAACCAGGCCCAATTGCGATCTACCTTGGTCGCAAGGCGTCCATTTGGCTGGCTTGTGCTCTTTGCATTATATCAAATGCGGTCATGATGACCACCACATCCATTGGTGTACTTTACTTCGCAAGACTACTAATCGGTATTGCAAACGGACTGTTCATGACTTTTGCACAGCTTTATTTACAAGTATGTCTTATCTAACCCGGTGGCAAAATCAATAATTGACCCGTCGCAGGAATGCAGTCCTGCAAAATATCGTGGACTTATGTTAGGTGGATTTCAAACCTGGACCTCAGTTGGTAAACATATTTTCTCGATGGCGGCACTGTATTTTACTGACCAGTGATTCCAGGTACGCTTGTAGGCACAATCATCGACAACTTCACTGTGAAGCTTGGTGGTAAACAATCCTATGTTGTACCGCTTGGCATTGTCTTCATCGTCCCAGGCCTTCTATCTATCGGCATGCTCTTCATACCTGAGTCGCCCCGTTGGCTTTTGCTCCAGGATAAGACAGAGAAGGCTCGCAATGGCCTCCTTTGGCTGCGTCCATACCCCGAAACTGTTGACAACGAACTCCAAGAGATTATTGCTGCGATCGAAGCAGAAAGAGCACTCTCACATGGCACAGAAATTGTAGATATTTGGCGAAATCCTGTTGATCGTCGGCGAACCTTCCTTGCTGTTGGTGCTGTCTCTCTTCAGGCTGCTTCTGGGGCCATGTATATGATATGTAAGTGATACCCAGTTTCCCTAAATCAGTGACTCTTATCTAATCTCTCTAGCTTACGGAACATACTTTTTCGAGATGGCTCATGTCGGTTCGGCCTTTGAGAATTCGTGTATTCTCACCGCAGTCGGTGTTGTTGCCATCTTGATTAACAGCGCCATCATTACCAAATGGGGACGTCGAAGAGTCTTTCTGATGACGGGGATGACTCTTTGTGGTATCTGCCAGCTCATTGTTGCCGCTGTCTACAGTGCTTCTCCCGGAACCAGATCAACTGGAAGGGTAAGCGGATCAAGTCATATATCCCGACAGATACTTGCTAATAGCACTACTACAGGTCATTGTGGGCATCTCTGTCCTATATATCGTTGGCTACAATGGTATGGTCGCAACATATGCATGGCTGTGCGGAGGAGAATTTCCATCTCAGCGTCTTCGATCATACACCTTCGGTCTCGCTGCTGCCGTGGGCTTTCTCGGTGCATGGCTCGCTACTTTCACTGCTCCATACTTCATCAACCCCACCTCTCTGAACTGGGGACCTAAATACGGCTATATCTGGGGACCCAGCTGCTTCGCTGGCACTATTTGGGTTTGGTTCTTCCTACCAGAAGTGAAGAATCGCACTTTCGAAGAGATTGACGAGATGTTTGAAGCACGTCTCTCGGCGAGGCAGTTCCGTCATTACAAGTGTGTTGGGCCCGCGGCTGCTGCTTTGGAGAATAAAATGCCTCGAGTGAGCCATGAGGAGGTGGTGTGGTCTTCTGGGAAGGCGACTACTGAGGCGACTACTGTTGAGGCTTGAGAGCTATGTCTTTTCGGAGTTTAACCCTATTGAATATCAGCTGAAAGCGGATAAGAGTAAGTCACTTGGTATTGCAGCATTTGCACAGAAATGAAAAACTGCAAATGGTTCTCCTATTCCTTGCCTGATATTGCTCCAACAAGAAAACTATCTACATATCTATGATAGATCCTGGCTTCTTTGAATTAACGTGGTCGCATCAACATTGGATCCCACTATTATCGGAATTATCTCATCGGAACGCGTTTGACAATTGATGTGTTGCAGTTGACCATCTGCTTCCACATTACTGCTGTGTTTTCCAAGATTGAACATCAGGGCTCTTTGACGTCGTGACCCTTGGAATTTTTTGATGGACTCGAGGCTTCATTTGCCCTTTACATATATCCGTGCCGATTGTTTCAATGAGATTGTAACTTTCGAACCAGAAAGCCTAGTGGGTTGTTGATTGAGGAATGCGCAGGCTGACTGCTGTCTATTCCAAGAACGATTCGATAGTCATCTTCTTGAACTAAGTGGTTCAAGAGTTGATAGAATATGTGTAAGCTAAAAGATGATTTCTACTTCTAATTTAATCTTTGGAGTATTTTAGCGTAGAGTTGTTTTGTATCGTAGACTCTCGAAGCCAGAGTATTT
>JAJONI010001518.1:0-11797 GCA_022190145.1 Pezicula rhizophila | reverse complement strand
TTAATACAAAGCGGCATAGTGCATTGCATTCAAGGTCCATATTCTATATTTTTATAATCGTAACATCTATGTATGTACAAGCATAATATTCATCTACTTATCATATATACACCTATGATTCTCCTTTTAAAACGCCGATGCATATATACCACTATGCCACCTAAACTCCAAAAACTTCCAAAATTGGAATTACAACCCTAATTGCCCTTGTAATCCCAAAAGTCTATGCCAAAGCAACAACAACTTTTATCCCATTCATATTACCCTTCTTCAGCCTCTCCAACCCACTCTCCACAACATCCAAACCTCCCTGCATGATCTCAATTTTCGGTAACCTAATCCTTCCTCCCTCAATCAACATATTCAACTCCTTCGACCAAATCTCGGACTCTTCGTCAAGGACAAACCGTTTCATCTCAACCGTATGTACCTTGACATGGTCTCCAACATCCTGATTTTTCATCATAGCCAAAGGAGCAACATGTACCGGTAGTGTCTTACTAGCAACGGCAAGTGACGCAGCCGCCGTCTCATTCCCCACAAGATCAATAACTCGTGTAATTTTATCCCCAGCAATACCCAAAACTTCGTTTTGGATTTCCTGAATGCTCTTCCCATCTCTAGTAACACAGACAGCACCAAGATCCTCACATATACTCCTTGTTTTCTCAGAACAGACAGCTACAACTTTCAGACCACCCAACTTGGCAATCTGAATTGCAAATTGACCGGTAACTGCTGATCCACCCCATACAAATAGGTATTCTTCAGAGGATATAGATTGTGTAGGAAGAGGTACTTCGAGCCACTTCCAGAGTGTCATTGCGGCTGTTAGGGCAGCTACTCCTAGGCAAGCCCCTTCGGAGAAGGTGAGGTTGCTTGGCATGGAGGAGACGGTATGGGCTGGGACAGTGACGAGTTCTTGAAAACAGCCAGCACGACTGTCTCTGTAATATGTACCTATCACAATACACCATCAGAACTTTTCTCATTTCATACTAGAATCCGCTCTCACTGCAAATGAATGAAGCGAAAGAATCCAAAAACTTACTAGTCCAAACGCGATCTCCAACTTTACAATTCGTAACCTCAGATCCAACATGTTCCACAACCCCCGCCATTTCTCTCCCCGTCACCCACGGAAAAGCAGGTAAACAGAAATTATAATCCACGCTCTTCCAATCAATGGGATTTAAACCGACTGCATAATTTCGAATAACTACTTCCTTTTCGTGTGCTAGCTCTGGGGCTGGGTGGTCGTCAACTAATGCATACTTTCCTTTTGCGCATACGGTAAGAGCTCGTTGAGTTTTCGGTAGAGGTGTTACAGGTGTTGCTATTGTTAACGACGAAGTAGAATCGGAATTGAAAGCAAGATCTTTAGCTGATACATGTTTCTTCTCGATTGCGATGGGAACTCCTTCGAGGTACGTAGGTTTTGTATGTTTTGCAGCAGCTGTATCTTTTTGTTGTCTACGGCGGGCAAGGACGTAGGGGATTCCGCAAAGGAGGGACGACATGTTGTAGAGATAAGGAGACAGAGAACAGAGAAGATGATATGATAGCTGGTATGACTGATGATCTGAGGAATCGTACGACAGAAATAACTGCATAGAAAGAAATACATATATATATATAATGGAAGACTCTAAAAGATGAGGATCACAGAAACGACGTTGGGTCAAATCGGCACAAGCAAGCCGTATGTAGTCAATCAAAACTCGCCTAATGTCCCCAGAAGCACGGCCAACATGCAGAGCCGAAATGCCATCATTCGAAAGGCGAATTGGCTAATCGATAGGCGAGGTTGTGATATGGGGGTTTGTCTTCTTGTTGTGTAGCGATAAGAGAATTGCGGTTTTGCTATCCCGATCGAGCGCGGCGGAAGGCTTAAAGACCGGTGGTCGGGACTTGGATCCTGTCGGATTTAGCTCAGTTCCTCCCGATACGTGATCATTAAGAACATTTTGGCCTACGGCCGAGTCATGTGAAATTGAAGACACTATGAAGAGTTTGGGGTTTGGGTTGGAAATGATGGCTCTCAAGAGGTGTCGCTTAGGGATAGGGGGTGGGCTGACGAGAGATGGAACTCTTTGTTGCACATCTGCATTTGAGTCGGCTCGCTGTCGGAAGTGGCTTCGGAAGAATCGCAAGAACCTTGCTTGGTTAGAAGCACTATTCATTGTAAAGTGAAGCATAGCGGAAGAACTAAGCGATGGAAAATGAATGTGTCTTTGCAGCAAGTATGATGGGATTAAAGACAGTGATCACTTCTTAGAAAGGCATGGCCCGGCTGGCGAAGAAGATTCTCCTAGGATATTCCTCTAGCTACGGCATAATCCTCAAATTCCAGTCCTCTTCTCAATAATTCCGATCTTGACAACTCGGCAACATCTTCGAAGCTGCCAGGGTTGCTAACACTGGCGATATTGCACCCATCAACATCGGCTTCGTCGGTCCACTGTATTCGAGTTAGTCATGTATAAGTAGGCAGAGTAGAAAAGTCAGCTCACCTCTCAGTCTTATCTGCTACCATTGCGACAGGTGATGGATGTAAGCCACTAAGTGTGATCCACTTTCCGAGTCGTCTAGGTGTCCATGGCTTAGGTGTTCCGGACTTCACGCTATCTATGAAGTTAACTCGTACAGCTTGCACTGCATTCTCCGTCGGTACTGACTTATTGAGTCCGAACTCCTCATCCATTGGGAACTTGCTCATATCCTATTGAAATAATTAGCATACGGCACCACCTCACCCAGAGCACCCTCAAAAGTTACTCACAATTCTAGCATATCTAGGAAATTGCCCCAGCCCACTAATAAAATCCACATGCTTTTCAGCAAGTGCAAACTTCTTTTGCGCTTTTTCCAAAGTCCTTTCAATAAATTGCGTAATGGCAGCAAAGAATTTGATAGTTGTAGTATGGTCACGACCACTTGCATCTGCCATATCTCTGGCTGCTTTGATTTGATAACTTGCTTGGTTCAGTTCCAATCCACGAATATACACAGCTTCAGCGTGTTTTTCAGCAATTGCTTGTCCTTCTTTCGAAGTTCCGACTTGAAAGATCGCAGGAGTTCGTTGTGGACTTGGGTGCATCTGATGGCGAGCTGACATTCTGAGATACTGGCCTACAATTTCGAAATTAGTCATTACCTCAAAATTGTGCGTTTAAAGCATGGAAATTAATACCATTATATACTCAATTTTCTTGATCTTGGAAGGTTCATACGCCACTTTCTTCTCGGCATCAAAGCTTACCGCATCATCCGCCCAGGAGCCTCGCCACAATCTACCTTAATCAATCTCCTGCTGATTTTCAAAGTGAATGGAGCTTACCTATATACGATAGTCTTGTACTCCTGGGCAATCTCATGCCCTGCACTTATTAGGCTTTGCTAGATAGGGTCTTAAAAATAAGTCATGTTTATCATGAGGTTGCAACTCCATGCCAAAAGCATTAGCAGCTGCGTAACTCCAACTCGTCACCATGCAATCCCTCCCTCTGTCAAATGATCCAACGCGCTAAAAGTCCTCGCCATGAGAAACGGCGGAATATAAGTTGTGCTTCTCGTAATTCCAAAAGCTGAATTTTCCGATACAGCCTAAAAGAGTTTAAGGAATGTTCCTCTTCTTACTCGCTAAAACTTAAACGAGCTTACGGTCATAGCAGGAATGATAACAAGGGAATCTAGTTGTCCAGCTTGGGCACTAGCTCTAAATACCGCACCCACGTTTCCTCCATAGATCTGCAAAAAAAGTGTTCTTTGCCTTCTCAGTTAGTTTGCAAGTCTCAAGTAGTAGGAGAGTTGATCTTTCGCAAGAAAATTATCTCCTAGTCTTGACCATTGTCCTCACATTCGTGACTACCTTGTAGATCTATGAACTAGCTTCGCCTCATATAGATTTATGAGATTCTTACATATACAGGCGGCCTCAAAGAAGTTCAAATGAATTCACTTTCTCGCTTTTTTGGAAGTTTCTGAGCTCATGATTTGATTGCGCAGGTCACTAAGGGGAATTGTAAAGATAATGATAACTCCAACTGGGGTTATCCCTTCTTTCCTGATAGCTATCTGCGGGTAGGATATTGTGGCTGTCGAAGTTCTAAATTGATAGGAGGTTGGTTGATTTCGGCAAGATTTCCGAAGAGCGGGGAGAAGTTACGTTACAGGTTGAATACTATTTCGAGTAGCGCTAGGTATGTAGGTACTTCTTAAGCCAATTAAATTGTAATAAAAAGGAGTCTTTCAAAGAGTCCAGAAAGGTTTGACTACTTACTGCTTTTCTACAACTGTAACAATCTGCTCCATTTCGTCCCGGAATCTTTCTTCGATTAAATTGTGCTTAGAGCCATCTATTGAGCGTTCATATTCGCCTACGACTGATATGGATTCCTGCACTGTAATCGAATAAGAAGCTGAAAAGACTGTATACAGTGATCCCTTCCTTGAGAAAGTCGGAATAATACACGACACAATCCATCCTGACGTTGAAGTGCTTATATTAAGGAAACTTGATAATTCGCATGGTTTAATATCAGGTTTCTACTTCGTCCAAGTTAGATATCGTTATCCTGGTGATTTATGTAGACAATGTAATGTGTCCGTGTGCTGACCCTAATAATCGAGAGTCGCTGCCAGACAAGTTGCACTCATAATTTATACTTTTAGATATATATAATTACAATCTACACTGCCTTTAATGGAATCCCATGTCCTGAACGAAGCCATATTCTCGGCCGGTCGCTTACGCGTTTAATCGTTCAAATGTAACGAACAGTCAAACCTTTTCAGCAAGCCTTCCTTTCATAAACAGCCATACATACACATGAATAAAATCACATCATTGTTTTGAGTAATTTCTCTGATTATACTGACCAATTCCGGTTTATATGCTCAGAAATTGCCTCTTGACTTCTTGAGCAAGACTTGACAAGGCATTGAATCGATCGGTGTGCCGCGTTGAGGACTTTACTGAATACTGTGATAAAATATTATACCACTGCCAAAGAAATAGGGGCACTAGGCTGGTTCTTCTTTATAGACTCACCTCTGTCAAACAACAGTTAGTAGACCATCCTTGTTCTTTATTCTCATATCAACTCTGGCTGCATATAGTGAAGTACTCGAGAGGCAAGGAGTTGCTTTTTAAAAGTCCATGCTCTATGTGATAGTGGTGGGAATGAGCTATTACTACCCTGGCCTTCTGTCTGTGATATGCCTGTTCGTGGTTAAATTTAGCTTCGCGAACAAATTTCATGTGCGATCCCTCTGGGGTAATTCTACTTCCCAAGAACGGGGTGTAGTAGTATTAAAGCACCGCTCGTCTCTATTTGCTGCATCTCATCACTGATCATTAAGGCGCAGTATTGATACACTTTAGACATTGGAGCAGACTCATTTGCTAGCCAGGCTGATCATCTAGCACAATACACAGAGAATTTGCCTAGAGGAAGTGATGTCCTACTGTGTGAGTAATGTGGAATGCGTCTCGGAATATGCATGGAAGTATTCCTAACGTACGTGCCCCTAGGGTTGCTTTATCGGCGGTGGTTAGTAAAATAGATCCTCAGTAGTTGCTAAGTGCCACATAGGGATTCTTAGCCCTATTCGGTATGCGAAGCCTTACGTAAAATTTGCCTTCCTCCATTCAAATTTACAATACTCTTGTCGGTACTGTGCATTACTCTAAGTGGCAAGCTCTGTGCCTTTGTATACACTCCTTGATTTAATTTCTGACAGACTCAATGGTCGCTGGTGGAATAGTCAACTCTAGTATTTCAAGGAATGATTGGAAGAACTGGGATGAAGTATTTAATTTAGTAATTTGTAACTTAAAAATAATCAACTTAGAGGACAGCTAGATAAGGATGGTGAATATGCCATACAGAGAAGCTGAAGATGCAGCGCTGTCCATGTTCTTTGAACAATTCAAAGATGTTGAGCATTTCATATTTGATGGAAATATCTAGCGCCAAATTGGTAAATTAATGGTCAAAAAGATGCTTCTAAATATTCTGATGAAGAAGCTTGGCATTGTTCTCAGAAACGCTGGACCGACAGCTTATGAAAACCGCTGGTACCGAGGCTTGAACGAGTCTGGGCCTCTCCGCAACATTATGTTGAGCACAGATCCTATCAGTCGTAGGGGAAAGGTTGAAGAACTTATCAGTAATATTGAAGAGTTCTTGTCGGACGTGGAACAAAATCCTGTACGGACCTGAGGTTTCTGTGTTGGTTGTCTCGACTGGCCACAAAATGCAGGACATTCGAAACGAAAAGCACTTTTGGGAAAGCATTAAGAGGCACAATTCACGGGCCACTTCAGCGGGAGGTCGCCGTATGCAAGAGCTAGTTTATACTTGTAGTTTGTGCAAGGCTAGGCTAGGAAATTATAGAACTGAGTCGGCTGCTATTTAGGTTATATGGTTATGGATGAATGGATATATCTCCCAAGCTTGACTCACCAAGACCCGAATAAAATTCATACATCCTAAATAAGACTTATGTTGCTAGTCTGAGTGGTCTAATTTGAAAGGGAAGCAGGATATCAATCGTACAGAACACAGGCCCTGGCAATTTAATACTGATTGAAAATGCGCATTTTATGTTCTGTCTATGTGTTATGTCCATTCTACTTTGCACTACTACAAATTCCTTTTCTTAAAGCCAACGTTGAAGCTACAAAGGCTTAGCCTGCTAGTTATCAACTTCCCTGGACACTTTTAGACAACAGCGTTGGCAAATTCATTAATAGATCTGTTTGGCTTGATTCTTTGTGGGATTATGTCCTTATAGCTTCATGGTGCCTCAATATCCCATTTTGTTCTCGATTACCGTACAAACTGCTTGATAAGGTATCGTTTTAACTGGGGCTATCTGTTAAGTGAGTTAGTTAAAATAAATTAAGCCACTCAGATATAAGGCTGTTCAAAATGACATTTCACAAAACAATTATCATGGTACGAAGAAGACATAACCACGCATGAATAATAGTGCTACTAAAATAACCAGTGATTGGCAATGTAAAGTTTCTCCAGCAGGTATGTGAAATACTAAAAAGCTGTTTTCTGTTGGAGTGTGTTGCCAATAAGCCCAATTGAGTCGAGAAAGAAAGAGCTTCTTAAATTTCTAGAAGTCATGAAACATAACATATAGTTATGTACGGTCGTAATTGAGGAGAGATTCCTTCTGATTACTCATCCCATTCTTAGATTCGCTACTGAAAGGGTTTCTTGTGCTACATGACAACATTCTTATCCATCTTAATCCCGTCGATTAATTTATGCAAGATGTCGGTCGGCTCGCCTATTTTCGTCGGGCACCGGGGTTTAAGAGCTTATGAATTTAAAGCTAGCCAACCCCACTCTTGTTGTTGCTGCTATGTAATAAGGAATTTACTTGTTCAAACCTTCCTACATTTATTCTTACTTAACTCCTCAACATCACTTCCCACGTGCTCTCCTTGGCTATCACTAAGGTATATCTTAATCCTACCATCATGACCGTTGATGAGAGTACGCCTCTCTTAGCTCGAGATACATCAACACCGCGGAAATGGAGCGGATCGGTATTATTCCGTGCATTGGTATGTGGGTTCATGATCTCACTGTCCTTCGCTGTTACGCAGGTTCCGTAAGCAACTCTCTCATCCATCTCACACCAATTCAGCCCGAGCTTAAAGAGGACGAGTTCGAATTTGCAAATATTAGATTTCTGGTTGCTTACTGCTATCAATAGACTCATTTATGTCTTTCGAACAATGACATGTGATGCATACTACGAAACACATCCGGAACCCGGCGCGGGAGTAGATCGGTGTAAAATCCACGAGATCGAAGCAAGCACGGCACTTGCAGTATCTCTTTTAGGTGCCTCGACGACATCCTTTGGAGTTATCAACTTGTTTATAACAGGTTGGAGTATCAAGAAGTTTGGTGTCAAGTCAGCCTTGATAGTTCAAGTGTTTTGGCCTGCAGTCCGCCTGGCTGTACAGAATGTTGGCGTTATGACTGGGAGTGGCACTGGAATCCTGATTATTCAAAGTTCCCAAATTATTACTATAATTGGAGGTCCTGCTGGTTATCTCCTCACATTGAACACGTACATCGCCGATGTCGTCGACCATGAGCATCGGACGGGTGCTCTTGGAAGACTCCAAGGAATGGCAATGCTCGGCACTGCACTTGGTTACCTAGCCGGAGGTCTTATCAGCGATGCTTTTGGCATCTTAGCTCCATTCAGAGTAACACTGGCTTTGTTCCTGACGTCCTGTCTGTATGTCATGGTTTTTTTGCCATGGATTCCAAGGAACGAAGCCGTTGCAACTCGTGCTCCAACTGGCATGACCCGGTTCTTTGGTCCCCTCAAGACTTTTGCTCCTCAAAAATGGGTTCTTCAAGATGGTCGGACCCAAACACAATATGGTGCGCTACTTCTTGGAATAGGTGTGTTTTTGGGTATCCTTGCAACGGGCTATATACCAGTTTTGCTCCAAATGTACTCGACAGACGTGTTAGGATTCGGAACCAAAGAGAATGGTTATTTGATCTCTATGAACTCTTTTATCCGAGGAATTTTCCTTACCCTTGCTTTTCCTCGAATCATTTCTGCTGGACGGAACTGGATCTCTCGACGAGACAATGCGAAGCCTTCTGACTTTTCCTCCCAAGAAGCACCCCTATTATTAGAGCAAGAGCAATCTCAGGACCAGCAGCACGAAATTGAAACAGCCATGGATGAAAATGCAGGAGAGCCAATAGCAGAACCAAAACTTGATGATGAAAAAGAAACCTTTGCATTCGATCTCCTATTCACCAAATACAGTCTATTAGTAGATGGTATCCTAACAGGAGCAGCTTCCTTTGTGAGTGAAGGATGGCAAATCTATTTGGTTGCGGTTCTCCTTCCATTTGCTTCCGGTACTGGGTCTGCTGCAAAAGGAACAATTATACAGATGTGTCCGGCCTCTGAGCGTGCCGATGCTTTGAGTGCTATTACCTTACTAGAGATGGTTGCGAGACTTATGACGAGTAAGTTTTCCTCTTAGTTTTGAAACTTACCAGAACTGACCTTTTTATTAGCGACTGTTTTCGGTTTGATCTTTGCGGCTTTTGCGGATATTGGGAAGACTTATTTGGTGTTTACTTGCAATGCAGTAAGTTTGTCAGCTTGAAACAAACTACGTAAGCCGTTTTGATGCTAATTGTCTTAGGCGGTTGCTTTGCTGGGCTTCTTTGTTCTGCTGTTCTCTAAATTTCCGCCTGATGGAAGTAAGAGGATCAATAGCGAAGAAGCTACCGAGCCGGATCATAGTTTTCAAGTTGCTTAAACTAGCTTCTGTTACTATTATTTTATCATATAGATTTCTATCGTCATTTCTAGCACCAAGTAGAAAGAGCCCAAAAAGTTAGTTACTGTCGTTTGTACTATAGACTCAAAACAGCGCTTGTGTTGTCCCAGATGTGCGGTGTAGAAGTAGACATGAACTACCATTGGCGAGGAATTGCAGTAAATCATTGCAGAAAAGTGGGATAAAGCGACCTTTTATCGGAGAAGCCCGCCGCAAAGATAAGATATATCTTCACAAAAATGCCAAGCCTTATTCACCGGTATTCAATCATACGTTTCCGTATGCATAGTTGCGGGTACATCTGAAGCATGGCGTATCTAAGGCCGGCCCGGTTCTAAGATACGCCAGAACACCCCATCAACTTTGGACAACCGGTTCATTTAAATAATGGCAAAGTCAAGAGCCTAGATGTGTAAAGAATACCAAGGAATTATTTCAAACCCGCAAAATGGTTTTACCTGTTGAAAACCCGACTAAGTCGTACTGGATTGAGGCGGCTGAGTCTTCTTTGCGAGACTTTCGTTCAACGAGTGAATTGCCACAGGAGACAGATGTGGTAATTGTTGGTAGTGGGTATACAGGCGCAACTACAGCGTACTGGTTACACAAGGTAGGGTAACTCCAATTTTCAAGTCTATCGAGCTGCATGACTGAAATAAGCCAAAATAGTTCACGGAAAAAGATGGTCACAAAACCCCCCAGATGCTCATGTTAGAAGCGCGGGATATCTGCGGAGGTGCGACGGGTCGGAACGGTGAGTTTTCGCCTATGATCATGAGTCGCAATTTAGAAACTTGAATGTGTCGAAAGTCGGAACTGACGAAAACGCAACTTAGGAGGACAGCTGAGACCGCATGCTTACTCGCGCTACCCGCCATGGTCTGAAAGATTTGGGTCGGATGGAGCGCATGAACTTATCAAACATGAAATGGCACACTTGCCTGCCTTTAAAGAACTGCTTACTGAAGAAGGCATCACTGAGGAAGTCTGCTTCAAGCTTGGTGAGACTTTTGACGCGGCTATGTCAGATGAAGCGTGGACAAGACTTAAGGGAGCCTATGAATGTATGCGGAAGGACCATGGTGACGATGGAGATGTGATTAGGGATTGCAGACTTATCGAAGACGTTAAATCTGCAGAGGAATTTACACAAATGAAAGGATGTGTAGGAGCAGTAGTCCATCCATCCGGCCAAGTGTGAGTCCTGAATCCCTCAGTTCAAGTTCTATAACTAATATAGTTTCCATAGATGGCCATACAAGTTCGTCCACGCTCTTCTGCGTATAGTTCTCAAAACAGGAAAACTAAACCTCCAAGCAAATACACCAGCACTGGGAGTTTCAGAGCGTGATGCAGCTGGCTGGATCACAGTCAAGACCTCGAGGGGAGATGTACGGGCGAAGACTGTTGTGCATGCTACTAATAGATGGGCCTCACATCTCTTACCCGAATTTAGCAATCTCATCTTTGCTGGTCGGGCAACGTTGGCAGCCATAAAAGCGCCAGAAGGATTTATCAAACATACCGGTGCCCAACACTGGGACAATATTGTCAACGTTTGTCTAAACTCAACCTCAATATCGAATTCGGTAGCTAATTTAATGGCGTAGAACTATCACCTCCAACTTCCTCCGCCTTATAACACCATCATAGTTGGCGGAGCAAAACAAGTTCTGGTTCACGACCCGCGTGGCTACCTCCGTAATGATAGTGAGGATAAGCGATTTGACGGTGTGCCAGAGTTCTATCAGTCATGGCCTGCAGCAGATATTGTAGGGTGGCAAGGGAAAGATCCCGCAGAGCTAGGAAAGAATGTTGATGAGGGTGGATGCTGGACCGGTAGTGAGTATTCCGGTGTCTCGAGGCAGGAGAAGAAACAAAATACTAAAGGAATGAGCAGTTACTTCATCAAGTATTGATGCCTTTCCCTTCGTTGGCGCCATTCCAAAGCGCGATGGTCAATTCGTCGCCGCCGGCTTTACAGGTCATGGTATGTGTTTGTGCCCTTCATCACTTCAAATATCGAGCTGATAAAGACTAGGCATGCCTCGAATTCTCCTCTCTACTGCCAATATTACACCTCTCATTTTAACATCCTTGGGAGTCGATTACACTGCTCCAACCCTCGTAGCGCCATACCCTCCTCTACCTAAACCATTCCGTGTTACGACAGAACGTGTTGAGATGCTACAGAAAGTGGATGCAACGGCGAAGTATGAGGCGAATGTACAGAGTGATTTAGAAAGCGCTAAGAAGCCGTTTTGTAATGATGCGAGAAGCCGTCCGAGGGTATCTTGAAGTAGACTATAGGTATTTAATAAATAGATTGGTGTTTGTATGTAGATTAAATTCGGGAACAATTACCAGAGACTAAATAGACTTGGTGCACTAAAATTTCCACTTGGTAATAAGGGTTGGAATTGTGTAAAACAACACAATCTT
>JAJONI010001517.1:0-11809 GCA_022190145.1 Pezicula rhizophila | reverse complement strand
CTTGTTTTAAGTATCTTCCTTGATTTACATATCTACCTAAATCGAGTAACAAATTTGATATAAATAACAACTTATTTCAAACCTGAGTGACTGACTTGACTTGAGTAACTCACTTACTTGGGGCAACCTAATTATTAAGGGCAAGATAATATAACCCTTCCTTGGGTTAACCCATTTCAACAAAAAACTGTTTTTTTTTTTTAAATACCAACCCACCTAATCATGCATTAACCTTCATAGCCTCCTCCCATTCCCCTTTGACCCTCGCGAAAAAGTCGTCATCAATCAAAATATCCACCCCAATGAACGCATTAGCTTTCCCCGCTCTAACAGCCTCTTGATGCCCAAAATCCCGTCCTGCTGCTTCGCAGAACTGTGGTGTATGTGGCATATCTGCTGCGTTGATAGCAAACATGACTTGAATACCTGGAGCAATGTATGTACAGTTTCCGAAATCTCTGTTTTGATTGTTATGAGTAAGGATATACATGATAAGGGATGTTATAAGAAGGCGATGGAGAACTTACGAACTACCATTTTGAGTATATTTTCTCTCAGCTTCATCTAGCGTTAGCATATCTTCGGCTGGCATTCCGAGGTTGTTGATCATATAGTCTCGATACCGATTTGCAAGCTCACGATTTGTAACCACATCTTCGTAAAGAGCATCCCTAAATCAGTCAGTCTTGAAACTACTAGCTCATATTTTAATAAGCAATCCAAGATAACATACCAGAAAAGTTCAACGGTACACCCCGTAGCAGCTGCTGCCCCATCAAAAATTGGAATGACTCTCTTCCTCAGTGTTTCCAAAGTTCGTGAATTCATGCTTCTCAAAGAATAAGTTCCCTCAGCAAAATCCGGAATAACATTCGGAGCCTTCCCAGCCGTAAGAATAACACCCTGAATACTATCTGTCTTCTGAATCTGCTGTCTCAAAAGCGCCAATCCATTATAAGCATGCACGATAGCATCACAAGCGTTATTACCATTCCAAGGAGCCGCACCAGCATGCGAAGACTTGCCATGGAACTTAGCACGGAATTTCCAGGATGCTTTGGTTATGCAGAGGGGTGTTGAGAAGTTAGGCATTCCGTGGGACATCATACAGACGTCGACGTTTTTCCAGGCTCCGTTTTTGGCCATGATATATTTTCCGCCGCCAGTTTCTTCGGCTGGTGTTCCCATGAGGATAAGTGTTCCAGCAATGTCGAATTTGGTCATTGCAGCTGAGACACCTACAGCTGATGCTAGGGAGGATGTTGCTATTAAATTGTGACCACATGCATGGCCAATTCCTGGTAAAGCATCTACAGACGAAAGTTTAGCGACCATAACCGAAGACAAGTTCTCAGAATTAAATTACCGTATTCGGCATTGAAGCAAACAGTTCGACCTCCTGACTTAACCGAGAACTTGGCTTCGAAGGCAGTTTTGATCCCATATGCTTCTCGTTCTACGGTCCATCCTCTCGCTTCAAGCCAATCGGTAATAAGCTTGCAAGCTTTCACTTCCGTGAACATGACCTCTGGATTCTCCCATATCTATGTAGCTATTAGCTGTGTTTGGTTTAAAACCCTGGAAATTATATGGGTATAGGTATCAAGTACTGACCTCGCGATTAATTTTCTTCAACTCTGTGTCTGCTTCATTGATGGCTGCTTCAACATGTTCTCGGACCTTGTCGCTCGACGGGTATGAAGTTCGCACAAGGGTCATCTTGTCATAAGTGGGGGAAGCGAGTTTTTATGTGAAAGTTGAGGACTCAAGATTCAAGAAATTTATCAGTGCTGCCAATGGTGGGAATGTTCTCTATTTGAACAAGAGCGTTTTTCCAACCGAGAGTGCAAGAATGGGGACGGAGAGTAGACGGGCGGCCCGGCTTAGTATGGTCTCATCAATAATTGGATCTCCGGAGACACCACGGGCGGCCCGTCCGTACTTACCCCATGGTCATACTAAACAAGCTTAGACGGATGTCTTGGTTATAAGAGTTTCAGTTATTAATCTCTTTACTTTCAAGTAAAGAGTGCATAGGTATTCGATAGCATTTCTGCTTGGAATAGCGTTGATTTATTGTCTACAATATATTATTAATCTATCCAGATAAGTTCCCCAAGAGCTTAGGTAGTTAAATATCTTATAGACGTCGTGCTGACTGAACTTTCAAGGAAAGAAAAAGTCACCCATTTCAATAATCTTCCACACATGTCACCGGTGGGGTACTACTCCCATTTGTTGTACAAGTACTTAGCAGATTTATTGTCGGTCGCTTACGTCAATCATATCGAAATACGCACGCATACCCTTTTCTAGCATTCCATAGTTCCATAACTACAAGCTTCAGCATCCTTGTTGCTGCCGCTGCAGCAACCCGGAACAACTGATCACACTCCCAGTGGTTGAGTGAGAGAGGGGTAAGGGCCAAATATTCCAGGTTTTTCCACCGCACTCCTTTCCTCCTTTTTGGATCCTGGCCAGGCCAGAATGCATGAAAGAAGTCTTTTGCGTCAACGTTGTAGGAGGCACTTAGTCTCCTCAAATTCCAACTATTCTGTTCGAGACTGTAGCGCTTATCTGTAAATTTCCGAAAGTTCTTTAAGCACAGAATAATTAGGGCAAGGGTCTTAGTTACTAAGAACACTTGATAGAACTGTCAGCAAATAACTAGTAAAGTAATTACTGTAACCTTAGGCAGCGTTCGCATCTTTCTACTAGAACTTGCACGCAAGTCAAATTTAATACCGCTAGGGAGTCTACTATAAACAAGGTTATAAGGCTGTTCCTTAGAGCTACATTTGCTTAGCCTCCACAAATTATAGTTGATTCAACTACTAGTTCTTTGAAGAAGTGTTTTAAGTCGCTCAGGGAATGAGCACTCAGCTCCAGTGTTAGTCCTATTCAACCAACTCTAAACTCATTATCCTTCTCCCAGGTGGGTAAAAAAAGCAAGAGGTCCAGAGTGCATTAGTAAATATAACATTGTAATCTCTAATTTCTTTAGGAGATTCTTGCTTTTTGCAGTAATTGTAGTCGCACTTAGAAAGCTCTAAACGCAACTTGATCCATTTCACAAACCTCCTTCGCTAACCCTGTACAATCTTGTTAAGCTTGGGGATGTCTGATTAATGTAAAATCAGACGCTTAAAGTTTATTCCCTTGAAGAAATACTGCTACAGTCTACTAATAGCTGCGTACGGAGACAGGCGATTCTGCCACTCTAAACTTGTTATTTGACTACTGTCTAGAGATTTTAATGTTTCGAGAACTATTAACTACACCTCTAGTGGTAGA
Source organism: Pezicula rhizophila (assembly GCA_022190145.1). NCBI lineage: Eukaryota > Fungi > Ascomycota > Leotiomycetes > Helotiales > Dermateaceae > Pezicula > Pezicula rhizophila. The sequence continues at coordinate 8,515 of JAJONI010001517.1, read as the reverse complement.
TGCTGCTAGCAGATAGTTAAGCTTAGTTAGGCCTGGAAAGACATCTTGCTTATTGCTGACCCTTCGGACGTTAGATGAAAGCTTGAGGCAGACTAGTTAAGGGGCGAAACGTGCTTTAATGGGGTATGTTAGAAGTTAAGTTTTTAAAACAAACTAGATTGATTGCATTGTACCTCAAACCCGGCTTTACAAACGTACTGAGAATAAGAAGAAAAGGCTGTAGGTCTTGTAGGAGGTAAGACTAAAAAGATAATATGATATGATATTTAAATCCTGTACTAAGTTCTATTAGTTTAATCTTAGTATTAAACTTTTCCTGTTCGGGCGCAATCACTATACGCCGGTAAAAATGATAACAAAACCAACAGTAAGACTCATAGTAAGTGTAATACTAAGTGAAATCGTGAGCCCGCTGTTAATATGCTGCCTTCTAAGACAGGATAGTGAATACTAGTGAACTACTATAATATATCTTGTCGAGTCAGGTGCTCGGCGATCACAGGAGGAGACTTGGAAGAAAAAGGACGGGCCAGGGTGTGCAAATATCCTATAAGGAGCGATAGAAATTTCGCCCAGCATAGCTTTCAGCTCCTCTGCTTCAAAACCAGCGATATGTAAAAGTACTGCGGCCCAGACTTTAGGATCTGTTATTAGAATAGCAATAGCAGTTTGATACAGCTTTAGCCCTAACCAGACTAGATGACAATAACAAATAACCGCTGGGAAAGTGGAAATGAAATAGCTTCGAGGACATAGAAGGAGTTAAAGGAATAAGAAGAAGTAATCTCATTCATGTTAATGAACCATAGCTTTCAGGATTAAATTCGGTGGAAACTTGCCTTGAAGTCAGCACCCCACGCAGGGCAATATGTCGTACGGCTAAATCTGAAGAGCCACCTCATCTAAATGAAATTTACTTAAGCAAATCTGTGATAAGGTGCTAAGAGGCCGACGTAGATCAATCGTAATGGTCTATGAAGTATAGTGTTGTGGTGTTATGAATGAATAGGCCTTGGCAACGGCTCTCACGGGCGGCCCGTCCGTGTCTCCTCCCCCATCTCCTTCCCCGCATCAGGTAGGCCGAGATAACGAAGCAAGCTAGGTAAATAATAAGATGATTCTAAGAGACCTGTTGAATAGATATTTAATTAACCTGGATCTCCCAGAATGTTCCAGACATCTCGAAACTGTAGACCAAGTATCGATATTCGTCAGCCATCATGTCAACCGAGAAAGGCGTCAAGCAAGCGACGGCAGAGAGCACTGTACCGACCATGGATAAGATGAAGGAAGGAATGGTACTAGATCCCAATGGAGATGTCGGCCTTGCTGCAGTTCATGCCTCTTCGGAGTCCATGGAATATACTGCTGCTGAGAATCGTCAAGTTTTGCGACGAATTGATACTTTTCTCTTGCCCCTTGTAAGCCAATCCATCCGCCTTAGTCGTACCTATACTTCTCTACTAACCTGCCAAATCCAGATGATGATTACCTACCTCATTCAAGTTTGTGGAACCCACAATACGACATTTGTATGGAGATATAAAACTGATGACTTGAAAGTTCTTGGATAAATCTTGCATATCCTATGCAGCGCTTTGGGGAATGCGGGCGGATGCCCATCTGGAAGGAAACCAATACTCATGTTTGTTTGGTACCACTTCCAACATACGTGACTTAGCTAAAAATTTGACTCCACAGGGCTTACAACCATCTTCTACATTGGTTATCTGGCCGGCGAATTTCCAATCAACTACCTTTTCCAGAAGGTAAACATTACCCGGGCCTGTGGGATACTGATGTGAGTTTACCGAAGAAAAGGTGCGTCAAGGTATTGACATATGTCGTAGTGGGCTGTGGGGAACTGTCTTGCTCTGTATGACTGCCGCAAATGACTTTACGGGGTTGATGGTTACACGATTTTTTCTCGGTGTGCTGGAAAGTGGAGTCAGTCCTTGCTTCGTTCTCTTAACGAGTATGTATTACAAGAGGTAAGCTTTATACGTCAGTACAAAAACCAGGGATCTGAACCATAATAGGGACGAGCAGCCTTTCCGAACAAGTCTGTGGTTCTCCATGAATGGACTTGCACAGTTTTTGGGATCTCCAATTTCTGTAAGTTGAAGATTATCCAATATAGAATATGTTTACTGATAACTCAAGTACGGAATTGGTTTTATACACAACTCCTTGCCTGCATGGAAGGTTAGTAAATCTCCTCCCCCTTGATTGAATTTTGCTTACAAACAAATTAGTTTCCCTTCGTCATATATGGCTCTATAACAGTTGCCTGGTCAGCAGTTTTCTTCTTTGTAGCTGCCCCAAATGCGACAAAAGCGAAATGGCTCTCTGCACGGCAGAAGACCATCGCAATCGAAAGAGTTGCTGAGAACAAAACTGGAATTGACAATAAAGTCTTCAAGTGGTATCAAGCTCGAGAAGCTCTCCTCGATACTAAGGTCTGGATCCTTTTGATATTCGCCATTGCTAGCAATATCCCAAATGGAGGCGTCAGTGCTTTCGGGCCTTTGATCGTGCAAGGCTTTGGGTACAACGCTCTGCAAACATCGTTACTGGGTATGCCTGCAGGCGTGACTCAAATTATGGCTCTCTGGATATCTGGACTGATGGCAGGATATTTTAAGAACTGTCGAATATTTATCATGTGTGGAGGTCTTCTGGTCGCTATTGCTGGAGCAGCGATGATGTATGCCCTGCCGTCATCAAATAAGGTCGGCCGCCTCCTCGGATACTACATGATGCCTGGGTTTAGCTCCACGTGGGTACTTTCACTTGGTCTCATCCAGGCCAATGTTGCGGGACGCACGAAGAAAACTGTTGTCAACTCGCTTTACTTCATATTTTACTGTGTCGGTAACCTCGTTGGTCCACAGTTATTCTTTGAGTCAGAAGCTCCACACTACAAGTCCGGTTTTGTTTCCATGCTGGTATGCTTTTCAGCCCAGGGTATCCTTCTTGGTCTCTTTTATATTCTGTGTCGAAGAGATAACTCCAAGGTATGTTGAAGTCACATCATGAATTGCTCGTTACTGATCATCTATAGCGTGACCAATCGCAGAGTAACTCAGAGCAACTATCACACGAAGCACGCATAGAAGTAGGCCTCTCAGATATGACTGATGTAAGTATTGCTGTCCAACATCTGGCTCCCGCGGTGCTAATTCAATGTTACACAGAAAGAGAATCCATACTTTAGATATGTTATGTAAACACAATAGAACAGACATATTCTCATGAGAAGCAAGGGATAGTTGCTCAGATTAAACCTTAGTTGCTGGTTAGATATGAACTTCAGTATGTTGATCAGTGGGGCACGTTGCGACCGAGATAGAAAGATTCTTCAATAATTTATAACATTCCTTAATGCAATTTGTTGTACAACCTCAGCCGTATATTGAGATTGACAGAAAACCAGGCCAATCTTGGATAAACTTTATTGTATTGGGTGTACAACGACGTGTTATTGAGCGGAGAACCAGTCAAATAAAGGGAAGCTCTGCTGCCAACTCTGCCAGATGTTATTGAGTGTCTTATAGATAAAAGCAAATAACCTACAGGATCCCTGACAAAGTTCGAAGCACCAGTAATAATATCGTAGAAGGAGCTCTCTTGTTCATGTGCAACTTGGTCTGGGGATTCTGGCAACATGCCTGTATGTCCGATCTCGGCAATCTTGACTCTCATCTTCTCTACAGCTTGAGCATGTGTGGTTGCATCAGCCTCCCGAAAGAGCTCGACGATTTCGTGAAATGTGATGGCGATGGACGCGACATCGATATAGCGATGGGCTACAACGACTGCCTTGTAGAGAAAATTGATAGCTAGAATAACAGCCGAACCAGAGTAATCCTATGGTGGGATCGCATTAGAAATTACACTAGTCTTGACATTACCAACTTACAATGGTGTATTTCAACGCTTTCTGGTAATTGTGCGATTGCAAAGCTGCCCGAAGTAGCATTTTGCCAGACTCCACAGATGTCTGGATGAAATTGATGCGAGAAGAATCATCGAGTACCGTGTCTGCTTTCATATTATGAAGGAAAGAGCCGTTGATATACCTAATACTGTCAGCGAGAGCACTTTAGTATGAACTGACCTGCGTACATCCGAACAAATGCGTAAGGAGTGAGAAGCCGGTTTCTGTCCTGAGGTTTCGAGTATGTTTGAAACAGGGGATCAATCTCGTTGCTGACTTTATAAAACCACGCATCTACCTTCTGGTTGAAGGATTGGAAAAGGTCTATTAACTCCAACGCCAGAGGACCTGATAAATTGAATTTCACCTTTGACATCGCAATTTTTGCTTCCGCTTTGACAAGTTAGTTGTTGTGCAAAATTACGATGCCAAATGATTGTGCTTCACTCACCAGCGATTCCAAAAATCTCCAGATACGCCATAATTCTATAATCCACGGTCCTGTAATGCTTTGAAACACATAACTCTGCACCGAGGGGAACATATGATAGTATGTCAGAGGTTAATAACCTCCCATCCAGATGAAAGCTAATTTAAAAAGTTAAGTTATATTTTTCGCGCGAATAAAGTACCAGCAGATATACTTACACCATATCCAGGCAGCAGAAGGATAACCAGGTCCGGGCCATATCAACAGTCTCCGAAGTTTGCTCACCCGTATGTGCAAGAGATAAGGCAGCAGAATGAAGACCAAGTTCGTAGCCCATGCAGAGCACCTGCCCCCATATTCGATGCAATCGATGCCATGCCGCAAAAATCATAATCCCTTTGACGGTAGCCAAGTCTGGTTTACACCGCGCACATACAGTACGAAAAATGAGCTGTTCCGTCTCTTCTCTACATACACTGTACAAAGGCGATTTGGATGCACGAGCTCCAATGGCGCAAATTGCAGCAATCAGAACTGGTGTTTGCAATACAATATCAAGGCTGGGATTCACAGCATCAACAAATGCTATGATATCGTCACAATGCAGCCGGTAGCTGTATACTGTAAGTAATAATACTCACAATTTCATACTTAATACTAACAATAAAAACAACTCCTTGCATTGTACTTCTGTGATAATGTTCTTTGCAACAAGATTGACGTTACGATTGGAACTATCATTAATGGGTCCGTCTTCGGATGAAAGTTCAAATAGAGCGTCTTGTATAGGATCATGCGGACCAGGGCCAGAGTCATTGCTTTCTGTAAGCAGATGAGCTTCTTGTTCACTACTCACCTGTGGAGATTCTAAAGGTTGAGACAACTGTGCCTGTTCGAGCTTGCTAATCCGAGCCAGAGCATCTTGTAGCTGCTTTGAGTAGCGGTTGGATAAGTCCATGATATCCTGTACCTGTCGCTCTAACTTATCAACTCTACTCCTGGAACTATTTTTAATATCAGAAAGGCACCCCTAATATCAATATTTCGACTCACTCAGGGCTTATGACAACCTGCTGCTGCATAGGTTCATTTTCGTCACTCGGCAAAGGCCGTTTTCTAGGAGTGATGGAGCTATGTTCGGGTGCAGAAAAGATACATTCTACATTATTTGATGCACACCTAATGCAAAGATTAGGGCATATCCTGGATCTTGGAGATCTTTCTAATACCTAGGACATGGGACATTGTCGGGCCCCGCGCACTTGACCCTGGATCGCAAGTCAATTTCTCTCATTTTTTCTCAAGAAAGAACACCCACTTAAGTTTCCGGCATCTTACACAGGCAGCTGCAATTCGAAAGGGCCGTGGTGAGTTGTTCATTGAATCGAGCTAAGCTGAGACGAGATGAGATGTGATTGACGAGAAGCGCAAAACCTTGAAGTGACGGATTTTTATTTTCTGGGACGCATCATGTGACGAGTTCAAGGGAACCAAATGTCGACGGAATGCGTTTTGTTCTAAGACGTTTAAATAAATCCTTCACTCTTTTCTTTATCAATGTAGAAAATACTTCTTTCAAACTTAGGAGAACTTGGATATGTAACATTAAGCACACGTGATGATGCCCCCTTTCCTGCCTCGCTTGGCCTGTAGAAAGCCAATTTTATTTTTTTGACTATTGGCCGAGATTGTATGTATTTAGAATAGTTTTCAAATATATCATCTGTCAGATATTGTAAAGAGTTCTGTCGAATTCGACACTGACGCTCGACCACTCCAGTAACCGACTCGAGTAGAATTCTATAACTGACTTGAGTATCCGATTTAATGCAACATTGTAACAGCTATCCTATATTTTATGCCTGGCTTCCTTACAGCAATGGATAACATTGCCGCTGAGTGGCGCATGAACTTATACGCTAGTATAGGGCCTGGTGTGGAACTTGGACGATTTCATAATGAATGGACATGGCTGAGAGCTTCCGAGTTGTAAGTCCATTATCGTATTCGATACAACTGGCACAGAGGATAAGTATCACTAGGAGAGGACAATTTCGCATTCGCTAGACAGAGCGGATTTTCTTCCAGGGGCAGATTCTTATGGCACGACAATTTGTCCGTTATGCTCCTGGACTCTGGCAGAGACAGGCTCATGTTCAAGACTCGGGGGAAGGACATGATCGATGGCAGTCTACTTCTCTGCCAAATTGCAGCACATACTACGCTCTCTAGCAACTTTGAGAGCCAGCCCACCAATTCGCTACATCTGTCCGTAGTCCATCGTTGTTTTCGACGATTATGACGCCAGTCTATCGATCTAGGTATTGTCGACCGCCATTTCAGCTGACCTCTGGCGTCTACTAGGACGACCCTATCCTGTGAGCAGCATACCCGCAAGGTTCTACCATTCAGTGACGTATTCAGGGATATCGTGTGCCTGTTCGGTATCGTAAAGTGTGGAAGTCAATCCTGGTAGAAGGCTAAATGAATAGAATACCCTCACACCGAATAACAGCACAAGGCATCATTTTCATTTAGTGCAATCTCTGCTAGAAGTAGCATTTGCAACGACCCCATGCCGACATGTTTCCATCCGACGTCTACGCAGTTAACTGGAGACCAGAATTGTGTTGAGGATTGTCTGCAACGATGTCAGACTCAACGGTTGCAACGATGGAGGCATGTGCGTTGCAGTACCTAGCAGCTAGGCAGACCTCATTTACCCTGTCGAGATATCCCGAGGTGTTGCACCAAGACCAAATGAAATGAGGGTGTCCTGTTCAACTGGGTGCTGTGTTAATTTCACGTAGAAAATTCTATGCCAAGACCATAGTGCAGAATGGGATGCTGATAAAGAGTAACACGTTGTCGAGTTTAGGTATCATACTATAGTCTCAGCGGTACGAGCCAATAGGAAATTTTGGGAGTCTCTAGCGAAATGAGAAAGCACATAGAAAATTCTAGGGATGGATATATATTTGGCAGATTTATGAACAGGCCAATGCCAATTTTGTTCTGTAGTTTTCAAGATTGAATTTTCAAGAATACCAGCCTTTGGACAAGACATATGAATGGACACAGCTGATCGAACAATGCTATCTCAAGGCAACGAGGACTACTAAGGCAGAAATATGAGCTCATCATTGTCAAGTAGCAGCATCCCTCGATTTCCTTAGGCAACTGTCCTGCCTCTTTAAGCAAGCGCTTGATAAATGGTTTGCAGCATATTACAAGCTCCGCATACATCTCGAATCGATATTTGATCTCACCATTGTTATCTAACCAACGATCTAACTAGATATGCGAGAACAAAAGGATGGAAGCATTTTTAAATGTGTAGGGGGGACTCTGGGTATAGTGGAGGTAGATGGGTCATTGATGCAAGAACGAGAGAGATTGGAACTAGTGGAGGGCATTTGATATTGAGCAGTGGAGAGTGCGGGGATATGTATTTTGGGTCCTGAGGGAGATGCCGGTATTATTGGGTTGTATGAATGATACTTGAATTGGAGGTTGGCGTTCGTGGTGGGCCGGTTATGAATAGGTATAGGTTTGATAAAGAGGGCTGGAATGGATGAAGGAGACAGCTGAATCAGTGGTCCTGGTAATGGTAGAGATCCTTGATGTATGAGTGAGTTACTCTATTCTCATCTGTCACACTCTCTAGCTCTACGTATCTGAGATGGAGTAATGGAATATCTTTTTTACCTTTGGTACAAGAAAGAGAAAAACATTTTCTTGAAGATACATTTAGAACTTAGAATCCAAACATTTAAAGTGACGTGAACCTCGAGCAAATCTTGAAGCTGGACAGAAGGATCCACTGTGGGGTTAGAGTTCTTTTTAAGCTTATTTTAGACGGGTCGTCCCCACTTCATCCCGGTGACGGAACCATTGTTCTGGGATTCTGGCTTTAATATTGTTCGCACTCTTGATTGAGATTTGCATTCGAAGCGCGCTTAAACGGGTTACGATGGTTTACGTTTTCGGGAGGCAGCTAGCTCTATAGGTCAAAGAGCCTTATTTATTATAGTAGTACTTCCTCTAGGTAGTCAGGTTTTATAACAAGAGATTAACAACAACTTTCTAACTTGGATTGCCTTACTAGTCTTATTGCTAATTTATAAAGTATATTCTATTGTTTT
>JAJONI010001516.1:0-11814 GCA_022190145.1 Pezicula rhizophila | reverse complement strand
AGGACTAGTCTTAAACCTCCCTTAGGTAGGTAACCTTCTTTACTTATCTTAATAAAATTGCTTGACTTCTCGAGATATATTAAGCAAGCGACTAAAATTGAACCAATTAGCTTAGTCAATTCGGCCCCATAAGTTAAGCGAGGTGGTAAAAACTGAAATGGTTTGTGTCCATAACAATTTAACCCTATTCATACATCATGACATCCTGCAGAAGGATGCAGAAGGCACTGAATAATCAAAAGATGTATTGTTCAACAGCCCTACTTCCAAATTTGAGATTAGCATAGATTTCTCCGCCAAATCCGGCACCCCTGTTTCCACACTTCGCTAGAAATGGAAGATCGTAATCCCAGGATTAATATCGCTTGATTGAAGGTTACATCTTTATTTTGCTGGTTCTATTTTAGTTCTAAGATGTGAGCAGCTGCTACTTTTGCATGAGCTGAGAGTCGTTATGTAGGGTAGAGCCATTAATGCTCAAGCTAGATTTTTTGATTTTTTTTTTGCAGGGATTTGGAGTATGTTAGTGGGAATAGGCTACAGATGTAATAGCTAGTTGAGGACAAACTTCGTAACGATAATCAGTCAGATGACTACCCTGTCAAAAGCACATTTATTACAATGCCACCTAGAAGCACTACAAAGCTGGGACTAAGACCGAGAGGGATAGGGAAATAAATTTCATCTCGTTAATAATAGAAATTGAGTCTGTACAATAGCTGGTCGTGACGTACCTACAGGCTTATTCAGATCTCCTACAGAATATGCATCCAACAGTACCAACCTCTTTGTGCAAAGTGAATAAGAACAACAAACCCGAAAGAGCCGAATAATGCACATTAAAAATAAGCATTGAGCCCCATAAGGCGGATGGCTATTCTGTTCTTGGGGAAGAAAAGCAAGAAGGGTAAGGCTCGTGTCATGTTCAAAAGTCGACTATCTCTCAATTAAGCAACATGCAGCGGATCCCTTCCCACTTTTGAAGTTGCTTTCACTTACTCATCACAAACTTGCAGATTCCCAACCAATCACGCAACCAGTACATGCTCTCAACGGGAAGTCTATTTTTTACATTATTACAGTACTGTACTCCGTAGTTCTCTTACTTGCATACACAGCTGCCAGGGGTAAAGTTATTGCACTCACCGCTCACTAAGATCCCTACGGCAGAACCATTTACACTGTTTTCCACCCTGCTCAGGCCCCCTGCAAAGGCGGTGAGTGCAAAAGCTTAACCCCGGCACCCCTGCATATATTGTCATTGAATGCTTTGTTTACTCTTTTAGGCATATGCTAGGGGGGGTGACTTCAATATTGGAATAGTAAGACAGCATCGTCAAAGAGCCTTACAATGTAATTAAAAAAAAAGTATTTAAACCATGCCAAGCTTGCTCAATTGAAGCCATCGCATCAGCCTTCTTGTCTTAACTCTATTTATTGCCTTGGGAAATCCTCCCCAATAAAATCTACAATATGTTATTGTCACTGCCACTTCTCGTCTCCCTCTCCTCGTTATTCTTCGGTACGAGCAATGCTGCAAATGCTTTCGTCGGAAGTAGTCTCTACTACGCCGCTGGCTTGACATCGAGTGAACAAGAAAGTCTCTTTACTGCCTTGCAAGCTGCAGACTCCAAGGTTCTAAGAGTTTGGGTCGATGGAGAACCTGGGGCTCAGAAGAATACCAACATCACAACGTTCCCACCCTTGGAAGACCCCGTCGGAACGTTCAACGACGATGTTCTCAATCTACTAGACGACCTCATGTACAATGCTTCGCAATATGGCATCAAACTCCTCATTACCTGCTACAGCTCCAATGCTTTGGACGCTAATGATACATATTACGACACTTATGGTTCTTACTCTGCATTCTATACTGATACCGATGCCATTTCCAAATTCAAGGAAAGACTTTGGCATATTATGTATCATGTCAACCCGCATAACGGCAAAAAATGGAGAGATAGCAGTGAATACATCTTCGCCTTTGAAGCCATGAATGAAGCCTTTGCTTTTGATGTAAGTTGCTTTTTGCCTGCCTGCCTATACTATGCACGCCGTAGCCAGAACTAACAGTTTTTCTAGAACACCGGTGCATTCGCGAATGAGCATGCTTCCTGGCAATGCACTATGGCCGAATCTATGAGATCAGCCTTGGGCGGGAACACCGATATTGCACTTCTGACTGGTGGTGGCCAATGGGTATCAGAATCCGTCCAATCCGCCTATCTATCCTGTGATGCCCTGGACATTATTGGCATCCACGCGTACGCAGCAGGTGACATGGCAACTTCCAACCTTGCACCATACGTCACTAAGGCCAAGGCTGCGGGTAAGTTGCTTCTCATGGAGGAGTGGGGAGTATGCTACTATGACACTTCGAACAAAGACTGTCCGAAGGGAGATGTATTGAAAACGTCAACTCGCAATTACCGCATTAAGTCATGGGGTAACGAGATCCTCGCAGCTGGCATACCATTTCTATATTGGCAAATCATTCCAAATGCGGATCCCCACTACGGCTCTGACTATGAGATTGGGATCACGGGCGACTCTAGTTGGTCAACCTTGGAGTCTGTCATGAAGAATGCATCTACCTATAGTACTCCGTTTGATTTCTCGGCCTGGCTACCTTAAGTGCCTTACTGGTCTTGTTGAAGGTCAAGGCCGCCCATGGAAAATGTGTTAGGTGGCTTGACTGAGACGTTTTGACGATGCAACGGACGACTGGTAAACATTAAAATGGGATGGTATAAAAGGGGATTGATTATAAGGGCAAAGTCAAAAGTGATTTCTACTCTAACTTTAAAAATATAATGTTATCTACTTTAACACATACTCTTTCTACCATAGAGTTCACAGATAGGCAGCGAAGAAAAAATTCAATTTGGTTTGAATTGCCATTGTTCCCAACACAACACTGAATACACCTCTACAAATATCTACTCCTTAGCCAAGCCCTCATACATTCCTAATTCCTCAAGAGCTCAGAATAATTTTTCGGCCTTATTAATTCCTTGCGTAGTGAGAACAGACTTCAAATAGAATGTTACCATATCAAGCAACTTACTCTGTACTAAATATAAGGATAATTCCTTTAGTTGCAAGTCACCCTAGCACCTAGAGTTGTGTAGTTGATGTGGACGAGAGAAGGAAGAGTAGGAGTAGGAGAGATGCCGTATAAATAGTCTGTCGGTATCTCTGATTCACCAAGATCTAATTTATCAGGTTTCAATTCACCAACTTCCAAGCGTTTTTTTTTAACCAAGTGAATAATTTCAGTTTCCCAGAAAACATACCATTAGATAAATTGTTTGCATTGGCAAACCTGAACTACTTACAGCCTGACCATGAGCCTTGTGAATTGCCTAGAAACTTCATCGCCTCCACCTATACTTAGTACGCTTTTCAATGAACGGATGGCCCAAGATAATAGGGTTTACGTCATGTACACACACAGAGCAATGGACTGTAAAGGAGCGACTGCGCCGATAGCCGTCCTTCCATCTGAACGATGCACTTCCAATTTTAGTGTCCTTGCTGCCTTTCCCAAAATCGAGCAACGGCCGTGCCTCCCCAGAAGCCTCGTCCAGGAACTCGACGTCAATCCCATTTCTAGTGGCAAAGGCCTGTGATATTAGGTTAATATCAAGTCTTTCAATTACAATTACTGTTACCGGTTGTTCATTGTTGTTGATATAGCCACTGATACTCTGATAATTGTGCCTTGGTATATGTATGACGGTGTTTACCGGCCTCACATCTTGGTATTCACGATCGTGCTCTGGTATTGCAGTTTGGTTCTCGTCATGTACCTGCGCAACTTCAAATTTTACATGATTACCTAATTCATCTCTTGGTTCTGGTGGTTGGGAGCTTCTCGATTCACGTGGTTCATGGGGTTCAAGGATCTCGTTTACTATATCTGGAGACCTCGCGAGTTCAGCTGCAGCAGTGGGTACGTGGGTTGTGCCACTGCTACTTTCTGGCCCTGCTTGCGTCGCTTCGGGATTGATGGGAACGATAGGGAGTTGGCTAGCTGGCCTTCTCTCTTCACCATAGTCATACCTCCGACGGGAAGTGCGAGATGTGCTTGGAATTATACCGCGGATTTCGATACTCTCTGTGAGGCCAATGAGGTCCTGGATTCCCTCGTACGTTGCAACCTGGTCATCAAGCAAGTTGCTATCATACGTTGTCAACTGCTTCGCTAAGCGGACTAAAGCATACTGCAACGCTTGATTCTGATTTTTCAGATTTATTCTGCAGTTCGCCATTAGCTTCTGCAGCTTTGTATTCAATAATCATAACTCACACTTCTTTACTTTCTGGATCGGCTTTCATAGCTTCCTCCAGTTTCACCGTATTCAGCACCAAAATGAGACTCGTCTTTACGCTGTTCATTTCGACACGCAAAGCCATGACCAAGCTCTTCTGCAGTATCCACTTAATCTTACAGAACCAGCTCACTGTATTCTTATATTTCCTGAATTGGCGCGTGACCTGTTTAAGTCGATGTTTCACTCGCTTTGACTTGCCCATTACCTGGGGTATCACATTGTGATGATCTACCCATTTGCTAGTTCGTGGACCTCGTCCGTCCCTGCAATGTTTTTCGAGCGAATCCTGCACCATCAACAGCTGTGAAGAGAATTCTCGTACATCCGAGCCAAATTCGACAATCTCATCCTTGGCGGTACCGGCATGCTGGGCAATTTCGAGTATCCTGATAGATATATTTCCCACTGTTCCGGCGATGGCCGTCAAAGCTGAGATGCCTCCTAGGATAGAGAATACTGCTTCAGCCATGCTCAGCCTGGGTTGTTGCAAATAGACCTAGAACTTTCCGAGAAGTGAATTTAAATGCACACGACGGTTCATCTTTGGCAGCCTTCGAGTGACTGCTTGTAAACAACAGAACCGCTCCAAGCTAGACGGAATTTATCAATGGTGTGGGTGGCGGGATACTGCTACCCTGTGATGCGGCTCATTACTGAATTTGTCGAGATGCATTGCTGGACATATATGATTTGCTAGAATTAATTTTCAAGCAGTACAACTAAGTCACAATTGTCTCCCCAAACCTCAAAAAGATTGCTTCATGTGCAGCTACAAGAGGTGGTTAAGAATGGCGAATGTACCTTGAGGCAGCAGAAGGTTAATAGATCTAATAAGATGCGAAATGATTTATGGGAACAGTAAGACGAGGTCTGAAAAGGAACAAGGTGACTCAGAAGACAGGTTTTGTTCTTATTAAAGCCTAGCCATTATCATCATCACACAGGCATATGCCTGCAGACTGGACATCCATCAGCAATCTGGTCTCTAAGAAGTCTTGCATGTGTAACCTTGGCACCGATACTATGTGTTTGCGTGAATTCTCCATTGTCATCAAGTTCGACCTCTGGAGGAGTAACAGGCCTCTCACTCTTCTCATAAGTCAAAAGATGCGATAGATGAAAGACATGACCACAAGCAAAGCCAACCAAGGTCTCTAACTCATATTGAGAGAAAGGCTCATGACAGCCGACGCAATGGCCTGGTTGATGAACCTTGTTGGTTATTTTGGAAGGTGGAACACCGTTGGTGTTAGTTGGGACGTCTGAAGGGGCAACATCCACATGATCATGTTCCTCATGTTTGACGTCGAACTTGACGCCTTTACGCTGGCCGGAGCGGAGTGTGTTCTGTGCTAGTGCCACTTCGCCACGAAGGACGCGTGCAACACCTGAGCTGATACTGTGCTGGATCTCATACTCTTTGATCATACGGCTTAAGCCTTCTCGTAGGCCTTCTATCGCAAGACCTTCTGGTATCCGGCGCACAAGGGTAATCGGGTTAATAGCCGTGCCTACTTCTTCGAGAAGGCCTCGGATGAATCGTGGCTTGTCCATGGAGTAATTCAGTAAATCTTCCCACAGATCGGTATCATCCTGCTGCTTTGCAAATGTGATAGCCTGTGAGACATCGCCTAGCTTATCAATGATCAAGTACAAGGCGCGCTTCGTCTGGCCAGTCTTGGAGTAAAGATAGACTAGTTCTGGTACATATTCTCGTTCCTCGCATTCTTGTGTAGCCTATGTTATTTAGTACCGTTTAGAATATAGGGGGTAGAAGTACTAACTTTCTCAAAAGTGTATGAAGTCGAGGACTTCAAAAATTCCATAAGAAGCTCACGGTCATAGGTTGAAAAGAGGTGGACGGCGAGGTCTGCAAGATCGTCCACAAAAGACTTACTCTCTACGACGAGCTTATCACGACTCTCTCCAGAATGTTCTTCAATACCATCTCCCCTCCATAGCGAGCTAACGTAAAAGAACAAGTAAAGAGGCAGTCTTCTCTCTTGCAGTTGACTAACGACGACTTCCGGCCGAACAAGCCCATGGTGGGCTTCATTAACCAGAAGAGTGATGGCTTCTGAAGTTGCTTCCTGGAGCTCGGGAATTGGTGCTGATCTAGCTTGCTCTTTCGAGACACGGAGTAGAATAAGGCCTGGAATATCATCGGCGACAGCGTCAACTAGATGATACTCTTTTATCAACGTCATTGCAGTATCCGCATCTTGCAGTTGAAAATAACATTTGAGTGCTTCTCGTGGTCGGCCGTCAGCAACGTGAAGTTTGCCTAAACTTTCCATGACTATTTGCCAATCTCTGCCTTTCTTCCCATCTTCAATACTGTCTTCACGAACATCGCGGAATTTGAGCTGGTTCTCGAGTGCCGTGGTGACGCTCTTGATGTCAAAAAGGTCAGGCGACCATTGATCGAGAAGTGCCCGCACTCTAGGTCGATCGTGCGCGATGTAATAACCCAAGACTACTTCATAGATGATTGAAGGTAGTGGAGGCTTCATTTGTGTTGTTGGTATAAAGTTAGTGATCTCGTCGAATTTATTCGCATCGGCAAATGTGCAGACCCAATACTCCCATCGGGTAGACGTGCCCAACACCCTCCCGCAGACTTTGCCTGCCGCAGCCCAGTCGCCTTTCTCAACCAACTGCTGTATCCAAAGCTCACCAATGCGGCGCTTCTCCTTCTCAACAGCTGAATTGATAAGTTGGCTTGCTGACTCTGCAATGGAAGTTCCAGAATCGTCGAAATCGTCACTGCTATCCACTCTTCGTGGCTCTGGGACCCCTGGCCCGATTTCTGCAAGTTTCTCTGGAGATGATGAGATAATCTCTGGGTGGTTGTCAAGCAGTTCCCAAGCATCTTTGAGCTGAGAATTCTCCAGAAGCCAGGTAAGATGATCTGAAAGATCTCTCTTTGTCGCAAGTATGCAATCATATGGACTGTGGATGAATATCTTCATTCCCGGAGCATCAAAATTGGGGTGTGCTGGCTGTGGACCTTTACGCGTCGTAGCTGTCCTTGTACTGCCAGCCATGCTTGGAACTTTATTTACTGACTCGGCATCACTAGTACTCCGAACACTTGCAGCAGAGCTCAAAAGAGCAGCGGGATTGAGAGTAGCAGTGGCATTTAGAGTAGCATTCCACATCCCACTGCCCATCCCAGCAATAGTTTCTAGTGTCCCCCGTGACGTCTGGACAACTGGGAGGGCACGAGGTGCTGGTATAATTCCGAGGTGATAGTCAGCGGCTGAAAGTCTTTCAAAGCGGCTAACCGTAAGACTGTCCGTATCAACTTCTTCTGAGCTGTCCAGATCGATGAGCCGAAGCTCAGGCGATAAAGCATTGTGTCGACGCCGTACACCGCCCGAAGGTTCACTAGAAGTCGATGCGGTCGATCCTTTAGACTTGTGTCCCTTGGCCTTGGGAGTACGAGGCCTGCCCTTAACATCTTCTTCCTCTTCTTCGTCATCCGGTTTCATATAAGCAAGTACAAGAAGCAAAGTTGGGGTATATAACGACAATCCAGAAATAATGCAATCCATCCGTAATCTAACATGTGTTAGCAATTTCCATCTTGCTCCAGGTCATGGCTTACATTTTAATAATTTCAGCCCGTCCCACGGTGCGCTCTCCAACATTTTTCCCAACGCCGGTGCTCCCAGGATGCACATTAATGATCCAGATTGTGCCACCCCATCCCACAAGCAATTTCTCGATGCGCCCGTTGCTCTGTGAGACTTGCTGCCTCAATTTTGCCGTAACGGGCGACGCCATTGCAGCTTCTCGAGACTTGTCATCCTCGTCGGTCTCAACGCTCTTCTCATCTATCCATTCAATTCGTGCTTTCCATACACCTGCCATGTCGTCCCATTCGTCTCCCTGCGGCCTGTCGACATGGCCTACACGCTTCCAAGCCGAATCAGCATCAGCACTCTCCAAATGCAGATGAGAACGCATAATTTTCACGCCGTGCTCGTTTGCCCAAGCAACGTATTTTCCAGATAAAGACCATTTGATTGTGCTGATTGTCCCTTCACCCGAATGCAGCACTGTATCCTTGCCATTATTTCCAGCCAATCCCATCGACCCTAGCCATCCTGCCGCAGCAGCAGCTGTGGTGCCTACTGTCGTTGAGGTGGTATTAGTTCCTGCCCTACCTCCTACTGTAAGGACCAGGCTTCCAGCCAAGCCACCAGAAAGATATGACCGGTCGTTCTTAAAGTCTGGTGACATGGATACAGCTTGTACGGGTCTTTGAAAGTCACGAAGTTGAACATCTCTATCATCTACCAACGATGCTATACAGACTTTGCCCTCGATAGAAGCTGTAGCTATGTATATTGAATTTGATGGGATGTTTGGGACCAGCTTCTGTCTGGGGGCCGCCCGAGTCGAATTTGCAGCAGAAGTATGTGAAGCTATCGAGGCTGTTCGAATAGGACTATTCTGTGTTTGAGATACAACTCTCGTTACGGCATCGGGTGTGGCAGTGGTTACTGATGGTGGGAAGGGTGATATCGATATGCTGGTGACAGAGGCTTGATGGGCCTTGTAACTTCGAACAGATTGTAAAGATGGAAGAGATATTACGTGCTAGGCAAGATATCAGTACGATCCTCACAATGCGAGCTCAAAACCTTACAATGTTGCCGTTATGAGTCCCAATAAACTATATATCATTCAGTAGAATCCAGAGGGGTAAGACAGAGCATGCAAACCATCTTGTCTCCAGCAACCAGAAATGCACTTGTAGCATCACCATTCCTGTAGACGGGCAGAAGGTGACTAGTTAATCGAGCATATTTCAGCTTTGGCTCCTCCTCGTCCTCGTCCTCAACCTCCTCAGGTTCGCTATCCACTTCCTCGTCATCGTCGTCGTTGTCGAGGACACTGTCGTCTGTTGGGACCGACTCCTTCTCTTCCGGCTTTTTGGTGTCGCCTTGGTCCTGGGAAGTCTCAGCCATGGCGGCACACTATTCTCATAACATTTGGTAGAGATGTCATGGGGGAGCTTGACCACGACGTCAACGGAAGCTTGATCGGGTGTGCACATATGACCAAGGCTTATACGTGCACGACCTTCCCAGCCACTTCTCTGCTAGAGTTGACACAATACTGGATATATGTACATATCGGACCTGGAGCTTGTGATGGTTTGTGTCCACCCACATTTTGTTAAACAGACGTCAGTTGACAAAATGTTCAATGGGAGGAGGAACATCTCAATACGATTAGATCTCAATATACCCGATGAACATCATGCAGAGCTTCCGTCGACAGCTCTCATCCCCTCCAATTCGTCGCATCGTCCTTGATGGCACGCAGCCCTTCCGAAATCTACATGCAACAGCAGCGGCCCAATTCCCCCGAAAACGAAACTTCTTCTCTTCAAATGCAGCTTTGCAGCTTGATGCAGCTGCGAAAGTCGATCCCGTGAAGGATAGCGCTCCGGCACAGAAGCGAAAGACTTTGCGATCACCAGCGGGGAAAACATCTCTACGGAGAGTAGCAGTGGAGGCACAGAGGTCGCGAGAGACCACACAGCGTAAAGCAGAAGCAATTGGCAATGGGGATGGAAGCAATAGTGTTACAGCTATATGTGTTGCTGATCAATTTGATATGGATGCCGTCTCTCGAATTCTGCGCTCCCATGGTTTTCCAATCGACCCGGATGGAACAAATTTCGAGACCGACCAGGTGATACACACGAGGGGCGTGAATAATGGAGATATATTTGTATTTCCGTCCGGATCTCTCGTTGCATGGTCATTACCAGAAGATGTAGCATCTGATCTTGCGACAAAAACTCTGCTCCCAGCAGCGATCAATCCAAGTACAGACCAGATTGAGATGGAGGACTTCGAGTACGAAGAAGATGCTAGTCGGGACAACAGCACCATCAAGGGCGATATTATTACGCTGGGGACAAAAAAGGAGCTGCAGTCTGAAACAGAGCAAAGCCCAAAAGCCGATACAACCCTCGCAAAGATTGCCTTTTCCTCTGGCCTAGCCCGTTCTACCAAACTTGCAGTCTTAGAAACCATGCTCCGAAAGTATTTCGAGTCCACCCGTCAAATTCCCACCATGCTTTCACGTGGATCCCGGCTTCCTTTCAAGCGGAAGTTCGTCCTCCAGAAGACTGGTGAACTTCTAGAACTCCGCGCCCAACTCAACCACTACTCAGAACTCACTGATTCCCTCCCGGATATTTTCTGGGACAGCAGACATGAATTGGGATTAGAGGGGTACTATGATCAGGTTGGAAGAGCGTTGGATGTCGGTGTGCGTATCAAGACATTGAACGAGAAAATGGACTATGCGCAGGAGATTGCGAGCATCTTGCGAGAGACGATGAGTCAAAAGCACAGTGTCGACCTTGAGTGGATCATCATTTGGTTGATTGCCATAGAGGTAGGGTTCGAGTTGAGAAGATTATGGAAAGAGAGGTGTGAGCGTTTGGAGAAGGAAGCTTCTATTATCAGTGGTCTGGCGACGGCTTAAAAAATATATAGAAGGCAAAAATTGCATTGATGGCGTTTGTTTTTAAGATACCCCCTTCTACTCTACCTACTAGGCAAAATTATTTGGCAGTCAAAATTCTTACCAAAGCTATCTCGTGCTCCAGTTTTCAATAGAGTTCGCTGTCCCTAGCCTCAAAGTAAACAGTTAACATCATAGCAAGTTTTTGGAAATCTAATGGTAGTTTCGTACCTGGGAAGATTTCTTAAGTAAGGATCTATCCGCAACTACAAAATAGAATTGGGGAATATGACACTCGCAACATGGGTCCTTATGGTACTATTGGTGCCCTAACTGAGGAGAAAAGATTCATAGTACAATCAATAGAACGTAATGTTACCCATGTCACCTTCATCCTCAATGCCATTGCCATCCATCATCGCAGGCCTACTTTTAAGATCACTATGGTTCTCTTCTGCGGCGATACTAGGTGTTCGCTGTCGCTGTCTCGTTCCCGTGTCAGCCTTGTCGAATAGGCTCTTAGAGACTAGATAAAAGAAACGAAGAAATCCAAGCAGAGAGATCTTTGTTGAAAAAGAACTGTCTGAGCTCTTTAACATGCAAAGCTATTCGCGGAACTCCGACATGTAGTCTAGCAACGAGATTCCCTATAATAAAAAGGCTACCCTAGAGAGTTTGCTCTTAATTCTTAATCAGCCTAAAATTAAGGACGGTAGATAACCTAGATTGTGGAGTCTTTTGGTTTTGTTTAATTTAGACGGAGAGGGTAGGAGACTCAGGTTATTTCTGAGCCTGCGGGCATTGATTCTCGAGGGTCTATTCAATAACTGGTGCTTAGAACTGAGATTTAAAGTTAGGGCAACTTTCATATTAAAAACCCAGCCATTCAATATCCGAATTTCGATATGAGTATCGTGTCAACTGTTTCTTAAGAGATCATTTTGAGCAGTTCATTTAACATAAGTAACCTACTTAACTT
>JAJONI010001515.1:0-11821 GCA_022190145.1 Pezicula rhizophila | reverse complement strand
TATAGAACTTGAATAATAGGAAGCTTTATTTCCTTCTCTAACTTATTTTTAGCCTTAATTAAAAATCTATATTAGTATTTTAGAAGTATATCTAAAAATAATTTAACTAGGAGTAAGTTATACTAATTTTAAGATATATACGGTGCGGCACAAGCGAATGACCCACCCAAGCGATCGCAATCTCACATTACGACCCAACCCCCGCATTAATCATGTAGCAGTAGGCAGGTAGACTCTTGAAGCACTCACTTTAGCTTCAAGTGCTAAGCTGTACTCTAGCATCCATATTTCGTGTCATGGGCACTACGCCAATGGCTGCCATGATTCCCTGCCGAGATATTCAGTCGTTCCAAATATTTGATATCAAGTTGATCCAATCTCCAGCTATGATCTCCAGACCGCCGTTAAGGTGTGGAGTTCAAATAAATGGTTAGCTAACTATTGTCTCCTTTGATTAATTCCTTCTAGCACTAGAGATGAAATATTTTGCAAGGAGACGAGATGAAAATGTAGATGAGAGTAAGTAGGTGTTGTGAAGCATCTAAATGGACGTGTTGCTTGTGTTAAAGTTAAGGTACGAAGTCCAAGTACCAGGAATGCCACCTTAAAGCACGTGACTTAGCATGAGAAATTTTGTCACGTTATCGAGAACCACAGCTGTCAACAAATTCCGATATAACGTGCATCCCAGCGTAGCGGAAAACCCTACGTGCCGGAAAAAAAATGATTGGTACTTCGACTTCAAGTACAGTATCTTTAAATCTATACAAACTGCAATATCTCTTATTATTTTTTGTAATTTATACTCTATAGCCACTCCCGAACACCCTAGTTGCCTCCGACTAAAAATCACATTTGCGTCGTCGTCCTTACGCCTGATTTGCAAAGAGTCTCCTTTTATACTTGTACCACCTCTAAATTTAGAGAAGGTTCTTAGCCAAGTTGTTCTTAGGCCTCCCTACTATACGGGAGATTGTCGACAGCGTTGTGGCGGCTGTGGCGTGTAGATTTATACAAGATCGCCACGAGGGTCGGTACCCCACAGTATTTACGCTTTGAGCTCGCTTATGTAAGCATTGGGCAAAGAAAACTGTTGCCTGGGTGTTATTCATCATTTTCAGCCATGATCAATCTGAGCTGCGCCTCGCATTGACGTGTCTTCAGCTTCAGCTTCAGCCTCAATTTCCTGCTTGGGGCTTCTTAGATCTCTTACGCCGTTCTATTCCAACATCTGTATCTATGAGAGACCTCCCCATGGTTGTCATGCAAAATGTCCAAACTCGCAAAATTCTGGAAATGCCTGTCTAGAACCTTCCGACCAGCCAAGCAACAAGAACCACTCCCTCCTAATGGGGAGAGGAAATCTGATCTAGCGAAACCAAACACCGCAGAAGCTAGTGAGTAGCCTCGGCGTTCCTCATCCTTCCTATTCACACAGCTCCTTTCTCCCAGATCCTATCTCATCCCAAGCCGTGATCATGGATGGGACCGAGGCGTTCTGTGTTCACGAAGTCTCGGAGGCGGGGCAGACGTGCAGCATTTGCTTTCATCTTAATTTTCAAGGAGATCGAGATAATCCTATGGACTTAGGCTTGTATGCTGCTCAAGTTATTATCGAGTGGGAATCGAGAACGCCCATGCTTGCAGAACCAGGCACGTCTCTCTGCGAGCAATGTCAGAGCATGACTCTGGGGAAAGTGTGCTCAACGGAAGGCTACATACATTCGCTCTGTTATTGGGCACTCTCAGCATCAGCAAAGATTTCCAAATGCCCAATGTGTGTAATGATGGTCAACACGCTAAGCGGGCCCAGGGGCGAAGGTTTCGAGTATGGACTCACGTTGGAAAATCCATATCAGAATAACCGTTGGGTCCGTGTCCGTGCCGTTCCCAAGGAACGACGACAACAGATGAATAACCTAGAGGTAGAAATTATGAATAGGAACTGGATGCTGAACTTTGTCCATCCAGGATTGCTATCTATGGTCATGGTATCTAGTAAGTCTTCAAAAGTTTACTTATCTCATAGAGACCTGCAACTAACGGTACGATCAAGGTGCTAAAGCCGCCGAGTACGGAATTCGACCAAAACAATCCTTTAACGACAGTCAAAAGTTTAATACAATGGCACAGTGGCTAGATTCTCAGCGCATGCACAACTCTTACCTCCAGCCTACCATGCCGACCAGGGTGTTAGACCATGGTCCTACCCGAGGGGAAATACAGCTTGTAGAAACCATCGACTTGAGTTCTCAGTGCGAACCATACATGGCGTTAAGTTACTAGTGGGGATCACCTAAGAATAATCACTTAATAACAACCTTAGAAAACCTTAGAGACCACAAAGAAGGCATGAAGCTAGTAGACATGCCTAAAACCATTTAATATTCTGTCGCTATTACACGAAAACTTAACATTCGCTATTTGTAGATTAATGCTATGTGCATTATTCAAGACAGTCCAGCAGATTGGAAGCAGGAAGCCAGAAACATGGGAGCGATCTACATAAATGCCACTTGTACTATTGCTGCGCATTCAGCAAGTCATGCCAACCACGGATTCTTAGAGGAGTCCATGAAACAACCACAGGCAATTCGGCTAGGTGGCAATGGCCTGGATACCAAGAACTCCTTTTGGGTGTCTCAGACTAGGCTGCAAAGACGCCAAATCGTGGAGAGCGAGCTATCTAGCCGGGGTTGGGTTGTGCAAGAGTGAATACTTTCAAAGAGCACGATCCATTTTGCAAACGATGGTATTGTTTACCTTGAATCCACGTCGGAGATGATGTCTCTGGATGGAGCAAAGGACGCGACACCACTGGAAGCTGGAGGAATACGATCCATGATCAAGAAAGATCTTTCACAAGGCAACATCCCGGAAATGAAAAAGATTTCAGCTAAAGTCTATCGTAACTGGTATGTGCTCGTCTAGCTCTATACTCAATGCTCCTTGACGAAACCAGATGACAAAATCCCAGCACTTACTAGCATCATAAATCAGATCCATGAGTTCACCAGAGACAGGCGTTTCATGGGCGTATGGCAGCGACAACCGGCTCAGGGCCTGCTCTGGGGGGCGTTCAAGCGCGCAATCCCTTTTCGCGGGCCATCATGGTCGTGGACCGCTTACGATGGCCTGGTCGGGTTCCCAAATTGGACTGGAGATGATCAATAAATGCAGGACGAGTTTGCAGCAGTCGAGTTTGACCACTCCGATGATCCTCTTAGGGTCCTTAGTGGCCTGCCCAAACTTCGCATACTTAGGGCCAAAATGCTGCGAGACTTCTCCTTCACAACCCTGAATCCTCGAGGTGGCACTGGTCTACGCTTTCTACACGGACAAGTCGGCGACCCGTCGACGATAAACACCATACTTTGGCGGCCACTCAAATGCATTACGAGATTTTGGCAAGTTGGGACGATTCTGGGGACAAAGTTGGCTGGGCCACATTCGACGAAGAGAAAGCTGAGAATTTTGATGGCGAAGACGAACGTATCACCTGCATTGCTATCGCTTCGCATAGTTCATGAAACTGTTGGAGAGTGGATGCTTTGAAAGAGTGGGCATCGGCTAGATTGACAAGAGCGAGTTGTTTGATCGGCTCCCGGTCAGAGATGTCACAATAATCTAGGAGCCCAGAAAGAATCGAATTTTCCAGATTCTAAAGGCATTATTCTTCTACTACCCATTGATTGATCCCTAAACGATTCGAAGTAGCTTTTGTGACGCTTTCACCCCTTGTAGTTCCTCCTCGAATTGTCGCAATACCTCAGCTTTGCCTAGACTGGATCCAGTCGCGTCGTCATCATTGCTGCTGAGGTTCAGCTCTTGCTGCTTGTTCTCCACCACTACCAGCTGTCGATCTGCCGTACTGATGGCACCTTTAACTTCACCCTGCTTTGTAGATATTGTTCTCTTTATCTCCTCTGTGACATGACTATTACGGACCGAACTAATACCTGCAGGAAGGTTAGTCCCGTAACTACATAGGCAGAACCAGAACGGTTTACAAGATTGCAACACTAACGATGAGATTAATGGCAAGCCTACAGCTTTGAAGCTGCTCCGACATAGCCTTGGCTTGGTCTTTCTTGAAGAATCCCTGTCAGCTTTCCATCTTCTGAGTGTCTCGTCCACTTTTGTAGGTCGGCCCTGAAAAGGTTGCAAGCTTGCCACCTTTGACTGCTCCGCTACGTTTTAGCTAAGTGACTTCCAATCTCCGTCTTCTACTCCTTGGAGCAATTCCAGTGTTGTATGAATTGAGTGGACTTCATCAGTCAGACGCTTAATTGTTTTAGGTGCATGGTTGAGCTGCAGCAGAAAATGGCGAACAGGTCCGTCGAGATAGGGAGGCGAAGAATTCAATCATCATTACTTAGCAGATATCATTCGATTACATTCGTAAGATCAGACCATCAGCCGCTAATTTACTATCGCTTAGAGCTTTTTTGACCAGTAAGGATCCCCGAAGCTCTACTTCGAAGTCAAGACGAGCAGTCGCTCAACCAGGGAAAAAATAAGGATGTCAGTCCCTCAGTTACTGTTGGCCTTTATGCCTAGGGCGTGATAACTAAAATTGCAAGATGAAGTTTTAGGGCGTTCGTATGGTGCGAGGCTGTTCCGACCAAGATCGTCACTCGCTCCGATCCGAGGTACCGACCCACGTAGCGATCTTGCATAAATCTACACGCTACAGCAGCTATAAGGCTGCTAACGATCTCCCATACAGTGAGGATGCCTGAGAGCTTAGCTAAGACCCTTTTCTAAATATTAGAGATAGTATAAGCTAGGTGGTACAACTGTAGTAGAGGAAGTCTGTTACACTATAAAAAGAGACTCTTTATAAATTAGGCGTGAGGGCGATAATACAAAGGTGATTTCCTAGTGAGAAGGGCTTAGGGTATTTAGGAATAGCTACGGAATATAACTTACAAGAAAATATGGGAGTTATTGAGGTGTGGACAGATTTTAAGATTCTTAAAGTCAAAGTACCTGTCGGTACATCAGGTACCGAGCATTAGGTAGACTAGTGAAGCTTTAATAGAGTACAATATACATGGCAACCCGTCGTCAACTACTCATAGGGCACTTCAGGCGACTCTCACCTATACATGCTCTTGTATGAGATATGTTGACTAATTGGGTTGGATTGTGTGTGTCCATTCGAAGACTATAGAGTCGACTATATATATATAGCTATTTACGGCCTACGCCCCCCCTATTCCAGTGGGCGAAGCGAAGCCTACTTTGGTAAGTGAAGCGAAGTCTGCGCCCGCCCCCTATTTCAGTGGGCGGTTGCAACGCTACCTAATTAAGGCTTGAATTAAGGCTTGATTCGAAACCTAGGCTGAATGCCTCTTAATCGTACCGAATATTATACCAACAGTACCTATCAATTTTTCCGGCACGTAGGGTTTTCCGGCACGCAGGGATGGACGTTACTATTAAAAATGCAGAAGCTTCTCACCAGAACCAATAACAATGTTAGATGACCTAAAAGGGGGTAGTGGTGATACATCACCAACCCTAGAGATCAGGTAATAATTAATATGTAGTCCACTCCAGATCTTTGAGAAAGCGAACCCAGAGCAGTTGCCCCACGAACTCCATTCAGCGATGCAAATTCGACAACACCGCATATCTGCAAGACTGGCGTGCGTGATGATCTTAGTGCTATATTGATTGTAAGCTCTTCCCCGACTTCTTCTCTGTCCTCCTTCACATTACCCTACAGATCAAAAGACCATACTGATAGTCCCGGATATAGGCAATAACACCCTATAGCGTGCTCTGTCCCAGCCCAGTACGCCCTTCTTCTTCCTCTCCCTTATATCCTTCTTGTTCGGCATATTCAAATTCAACTCCTTGCACACGGAAGATATCGGCCTTATTGACGGCTACTCATGCTTCATCATCGCGGGTGTGCTCTCCGTCGACTGGCAGAATGTTTTAGTGAGACTCCAGGTCATTATGCCCATAGTGATTTGGAGTGCTACTATACTTCTACCAATTGGGCATTGGCTAGAGATACAGACAAGCGATGAGTCTGCAGAGAGAGGCGTTGTGGAAAACAATAGATTGTCGAGGAGAGACAGTGGGTGATGTTGAGGCCGGAGGAGAAGCTGTGGAAGGAGAGACGAAGGGAGGACAGGATTAGATGCTTAACGTCTTGCTAAAGGATGGATTTGGACTAGGCAGCTAGATTTATGTACTGTAGAAGCCCAAGGTGGTCTTTAAACATCGATTCTCTAGTCAAGTATGCCTATATGTGTATTAATGGCATATCGTATGCTGTATAAAATATAGGTCAAAAATCAAAAATCATTAAAAGTTGGGGACCGCAGAACAGGTAAGAATTAGCTCCGCTGTGATGACACCTGTACCTTGGGGTACAACCAAGCAAGGGTGCACAGCTACAAGTGTCAGGAAGTGGAGCCCGCTTAATAAAAGTTATCTATAAATTAGCGACACTCGATTCGCCTTCTACTGTAGTCCCAACAGTGCCTATCGATTCACTTCTACGATCACGTGATACATTCGCTTCTGCCTAATATTCTCTATCTTATGAGCCCCTCTAACTTTATTTCACTCCATCCCGTAACATAGTCGTTGCTGAATGATTAAGTTAACATGTCAACTACTTCTTCTAGATGGCTACTAAAGGCCAAGTGTAAACATGAACCTAGAAAGAGCAAAGGCCCTTTTCCTAGCAGTACCTTTACTTTCTTAGCTCTACCAGCGGAAATCCGAATCCAAATTTACTATTTGGTTCTTCCTGAGAGAAGGATCTGCAGGCCAAACGCTAGCGTACGACTACGAAGAAATCTCTACGGTTTTAGAACTCCACAACCTGAGACTCTTGCGCTTGCTCGAACCTGCAAGCAAATTGAGGCTGAACTCAGCTCTATTCACTTCGGGGAGAGGTCTTTTCACTTCGAATCGGTATACGATATGTATCACTACCTTGACAATATTGGCCCTAGGCGCCGCTTCTTTATTACATCTGTTCGTGTCCGTTTAGAAAAGAATGAAAGGTTGCAAACGAGAGAACGTGATCGTCGCAGCACAATGCCTATGCGAGAGCTGCTTAAGGCTTCCTTTGACCTACTCGGTGAATGCAAAAGCCTGAAAACCCTGTATCTTCAGGTCAACAGAGGAACAACAATGTATTGGTCTTCACAAAATAGCAGCTCCAGAAATGTTCATAACTTGCTAGCACTTAGAAGCGAAGGCGTTTTCGCTGCCGTTCATGGACTAGAGAATTTGGACCTTAGAGTTAGAGAGAGCTTCCTTACAATCAAAGCTGCCCCGGATTTATTTGAAAGCTCAATACTTCAAGCTAGTACATCGTCAGCTTTTACAAGAGAGCATCTACAGTTGTTTGAAAAGTTATTAAGGAGAGACATGAGGAGTGCCGGCAACACAGCGTTGTCAAATGTTAGCAAGGACGAATCAAGAACGAAGAAATCAGGTTCAGGTCCGGTTAAGGTTACTCTTCGAACAAGGGAAGGAGTGAAAAGAATTAACTAACAGTCCGTAGAGGCGTCGCGTTAGTAGGCTGCATCTAGAGTATTAAGGGTCAGTAGGAAGGTTGTAATTTTAAACTGAAAGAAAGTGTTCAGCAAATGTTTCGATAGAGCCATCTCTTCATTAAATGCTAGCAAGTTCCTGCTAGTAGCAAATTATTGACCGTTTTGGTAGGAATATAGGGTGGAACAGATTGAATTGAGTGTTCTGTCTGCCCAAAATCAGGGCCGAATGAGTAGCTATATATACACAAACTGAATACATGAAAAAGCAACGAAAATCCATATAAAGAGGTTTTTGCTATGATCCAAAATTAATCAAAATAGCATACGATTTTACCCGACTTTTGGCTGTTTATGGCGTTTATAGCAAGCCAGGTAATTATATGGAAATGAGAGTATAATAGTCGATGTTACCCAATACAAGTGATTATAGACAACATATCGTGTGTACATGCCAGCTCCAACTCCTCAGACCAACAACAGTGGTTAAATAAAGGCCAAGTCTGCACATCCCTGCGAAACAGCATAACTAGGCTAGTAGAGAAGGGCAAGACAGCCTCGTCAAATGGAAAGAAACAATACCTCCACCATCAACCATGTCGCCACGGAAGACAACACGTTCGATGGAGGCTAGAACGCTCCAATTAAACGATAAGGAGGACCCGATGCCTTCCTGGATTACTAATAGATTTCTGCTAATCCTGGGCTTAGTGAAAAATGGCAGAGCATAGAAAAATCAAAATTCTTAATTCTTAGTCGTCATTTTCGGTTTTCGTTTCCATTCTTGATAATCGGTGATGCAAAATTATTATTAAAATGGAATGATTTTATCTAAATGGATAGATTCAGTCGCACTCAATCTCAAAGTCCCCTCAAAAAGGTTAACTTGGTACGAAGGTCACGGCAAAAGGTATTGGGATTACAGGGCACGTACCCTATAGAAATTAGCTACAGGCTCTCGTTACCTAACTATAGCGTTCTGATTTAGCGAATACAGGGAGAGCTTATAGGCTTCTGTGCCCCGGGAATAAGCAATAGCCCTATAGCTAATTTAAGAGGTTGTTATTTCCGGGGCCTTGCCCGTCTTATAGGCTTCCGTTGCCTAGCCACAGCGTGCGTATTAGCGAATACAGGGTACGTGCCCTGTAGTCTCAATACTTTTTTGCCGTGACCTTCGTAATTGGAAGACTGAACCGGAACATCATGTGATAATAATTTACAAAGTAGCGTGATACCCCTGTCCGTCGGCCAAAATATCTAGCCTTTGCAATTCTCAGCCAAATTAAGAATAAAATGAAACAGATATCTAATATAAATAAGTGCTACCTTAGAGTAGCTTAGTTATAGTTCGTATATTTCTTTTTGATAAGGCTGTTCTAAGGTTGTTCCTCTGTTGACTTTAAATAGTTAGCAACCTTAGGAATGAACTTTGTTGCCTCATAGTGTCTCGGCCCGCTATCTGCACTGAGTCAGCGACGCTAGTGGCAAGATAATGCCGACTACGTAGCAGCCTTGCCTTTAATATACCAACATCCAACGACCAACCCCACCAATCTCATCGGCACTTTGTCCTTCTTATGCGAACTCGTCGATTTCGATTGAGCCATGGCTACAGCTCAGCGTAAATTCATCACCGAAGACGATTTCTACCGCCACCGAAATAAGCAAGACGAAGACCTACGCAAAGAATTTGGGAAGCAGTACGACATAATCGAGACAGGCAACAAGAAACTGCAATACGAGCTAGGCAATGTCAAGCATGATTTGCAGCGCGAGGTCAGCCAGGTCAAACATGATTTGCAGCGCGAGGTCAGCCAGGTGAAGGACGAGGTCAGCCAGGTGAGGGACGAGGTCAGCCAGGTGAAGGACGAGGTCAGCCAGGTGAAGGACGAGGTCAGCCAGGTGAAGGATAGATTAGGCTACGTAGAAGCCAGATTAGATCAGATGGAGGGTCGGTCGTACAACAAGTCGAGATTTCTTCCATGGCATGACATTGCTAAGATTGGAGTCTACCGACCTCATACTGGTATTGAGTTCCCAGACTATTTCCCAGCAACTGTCAAAGATCTTTGGAGCTTGCAGCTTTCGCAGAATGGTAAGTACTTAATTACACATTACCTTCCAAAGCACTAATGCCGCAAACAAACAGAAAAGCGTTTAATGGATTTGGTCCGGTTTTACGATATTCATGGCTACGAACACTGGGGAGAATCGACCATCGACTTTACAGACAACTCTGATGCGGATAGTATCTCAAGTAATGAATCGAACTCTTCATCATTATCAGACGAATCTTCGCGCCGTGAACAGTTACTTAAGGATGCAATTCGGAGTTATCCTCAAAGGGCAATAGAGGAGCTCGCATCTAGACTTGGCATCGTGCTTGAGAGGATTCGGAATTTTTACATAGACTCATCTAAATATCAAGAACGATCTCGCGTACGAGGAGCTAAACGGTCACCAACAAGAGTCGAAGATGCGAAGTCGGCAAAGAAATTAAAACCACAAGCCCCGCCCCAAGCCGGAATCCCAATACATCCGCCGCCACAAAGCGCTCGGCCAACAAAATCTACATCGAGCGAGTCTACACATACAAAACTCGGGTGGGATATTCAGGCAGACCAGCAGGCTCACAAGCGTTTAATAGAGAAATTGGAAGCAGCTGGTTCGCCGACGGAGGAAATTACATCACAAGAGAGCCAGGAGCGACGGGCTAAGTTGAAGAAGGGGTCAAAGACCGGATTGACTCGATAAGGATTTGAATTCTCCAAAGCTTATAATAATTTAAGTAACTTTAAAGGTATATAGCGGTAGTTTCCCTACCCTAACATCACTTAATTGGATTACAGTATTCAATATAAATCTCGGTTAAAAGAGCTGCTATTCATTTAGCAACTATCTAAACATATCATAATATCTTAACTCTAACTCACCACAATTCTAGTCTCGGTGTAGTGCCATGTTTCCAACTACAGTAGGCTCACTCGCAGATCGATTATCGTCTCGCAAATCATTCGCATTTGGCTCCTCAAATACTCCGCTGACGACGCTAGCACGGACCAACATCAGCACTTTAGCAACTCTGTAATCTGCTGGAACCAATATTCTATGGGTTGTTTCATCGATCATCCTTTACCTTTTTGATATTCTAACCTTTGTCTGGCAACGTAGAACGAGCAGCAAATGTGAATCCCCCCGAAGGGGTAACCTGAATGATCTCATCTCATGTGCTCGAGAGGTGGGGGTCGTCGTAATAGGTACGAGGCTTTTCCCGATATTAGAGACGATTAGGATGGGCGTGTCGGGTGCTAGATCGTGTGAATTCCATTTTTTCAGGTCCTCTTCAGTGCCAATTCTCGTTAGTTTCCAGAACAACTCGGCGTGTCATGAGTTGGATATTCATGATTGAGTTTCGACAAGAGACTGTCTACGAACACACAAAGGTGCTAAAAATGTGATCAACAATTTCGTTTCAGCTTTTAGTTTATGACTACTTTGCCTGTTTGTCGAGCACCTCAGAGAAGATTATACACTGGTTTGAGGTGATAAAAGAAGTATTACAAGATCCGGCTGTCTTGGCCAAGAGTGTTCAAGAGAAGTAGATAATACAGCTAAAATAAAAACACATAGGAATTTTAATGCGTCCACAGATTTATATTCCCTTGAACTCGAAGTGCCTATGGGTTTGTCTCGTTACAGGGTGCGTCTCGGGACGCAGGAACAGACTGTTCTTTACTCTTACGAGTATCTTCTCCTATTATTCCAACAAAACCCATTAGCTATGTTCTAAGAGGATAATCCCAAATATGTCAGACCGAGTATCTTCAAGAGCACCGAAGGCACCGACGTGTAGATGATACTCGACGACCTGTCTAGCACCTAGCCTGATGAATCCGCTCGCAAAAAGGGCATAGACCCCAAAAATTTGAGTGACGAAGATCTTCTGCTATGCAGTCCCATAGTGCTTAGTTTCACTCTTGTAGACCAAATGTGGCGTAAGACTCATAGCCGCCTTTTCGTGTATCACCTGCTAACCCCTTCATAGTTGAGTTTGCTGTCGCTGATATCTCAGACATCTGCTAGGACTGTTAGGACTGATATTGTATTTGATAGATAATTGTTGTTACAAGATACAAGAGGGATGTTACTATACATATACTTGAGTAATATCCCCGGCTCCCATAACTCGCATATAGAATCTAAGTAATTCATGTATTATCATCTGTTGGCCCAAAATCACGTGTTTTGGCCATAAGCAAATATATCTTCATTTCTTGTGCCATTAACTGGCT
>JAJONI010001514.1:0-11823 GCA_022190145.1 Pezicula rhizophila | reverse complement strand
GTAATAATGTAATATTCGCTAGAGGAAGTGACTGTCTTTTGTTAGTCAGTTGGTTCTATAGTCGTAGGCCGTCTTAGTTTTGTCCTTATATTCGTCCGGATAAGTCTTAAATTTTGTATACATGTCGATGGCATGTTAGGTATCTTCAACGAAGGAAATAGTTGTGGTCGAATAGGACAACTTTGCCAATGATATCAGTTTTGCTGCGCAAGTACTCGACACTTTCGCCAACAGATTGCATCATAACCCCAAAATAGACATCCGGATTGTTAATTACCCTGTAGCATGTCACCAAAGCGAGGCTTCTGTTATCACTGAAGGAATTGGAGATGTGCGAATACGCTCCCCTCGGAGATGAGAGGTGGTGTGATGGCAGGCTACTTGGCAGGGCTCTTTGGAGCAACTCAGAGGTTAAATAGAATCATCATCATCATCATCCAAGTGTGAAATCCTAACCCTACAGTATCCTTCGCCTATTTTCCAGGAGTTCCTCTCCAATAATCTCTCTCTTCTTACATTGGCATAGCTGGGCCCCCCCTCCCCGTCTCTTCTCTCAACTGATCTTCTAACCCCTCTAACTCCTTACTTGCAACCGTCTCATCGTAGACGGCCGCATTCTCAAAATCAATCAGCGTCACTCTCGGCTCCCCCTCCCCCATCCCTTCGCGAACAAGAAAGTTATACCGATTCAAGTCCCCATGAACAAACCCGCTCTCATGGAACCTCCTCACTACCTCCTCACAAGCGCCATAATCTTCAATCCCGGCTCTTCTCCCGTCCACCTTCTCAATCAGCAACCCCATCACCCTTCCATTCTCGACGAGGTGGCCCAGGAAAGCAGGAGCCCATGTCGTCGTCGTCGTCGTCGTTGTGCCCAGGGTGCTTAGCGCGCGGTAAACCTGGGTTTCCCGCTCCACCTGCGGGATCTCGAACTCAAAACGGGCGATTTTCGCAATGGCCGTCTTGTTACCTTCCCATTCGACCTCGTATGTGCGCAAATTAAAGCGTTTAACGCGGTTTAGCGTCAGGACATCGATCCGTTTCGGATGCCAGAGAGTCGTCACAGCAGCCAAGGGCTTAAAAGAGAGGGAGCGGGTTAGAGAACCGTGGTCATCTCTCCCGACTGTCATGGTTGTCCAGTCTCCGGGGGGGAGGGGAGGTAAGTTGTCGAGGAGCTGTGGTGGGAAGCAGAGAATGTCTGAGTAGTCGTATACATTTGGCTTGACTGAGATGTACCGGACTCGACCATCGACTTCGATCCTGTAGTCGGAATCTTCTTGGTCGTCGACGTACATGGATAGCACGGTCGCGTCTTTGAAGCTCAGCTGTCGCTCGGCCATGGTCATGCGGAGAGGCTACAGTAATGATGTGAGTTCGAATTGACTTGTACGAGCTTCTTCAGCTGTCTCCTTGAACAATTGATCTCCAGGGGAATAGCCACCGATTGTTAATTGCTTAATCCACTTGAAAAGAACACTCTCTTGTGCTGGTGAAAGTTTTCGCTGTTGTTGGCGTGCTTTAACACGTGGTAAGTCTCGTCACGGTTTTGTATCGAAACTTCTAAATACTAAATAAAAATTCATCAAGCTTATAATCAAGCTCGACTTGCTTTTGAATCTTTCGGCGCACCATGGTAGAGTAATTCAAGTCGATGGGGTGTGGTGTTCGTGGATTATATATATGGGTGGTTTTCTCTCCACAGCAGGTTGGGTTCTCGTGAATACTCGTTCGGCTTCTCGACTATCATATCTATAATTTCGAGCGTATAAGACAACAGTAAATAAAGTGATGGGGTCGTCGGGTGAAGTGTGGTCTGGGAGAATGAATTCCTAGCTAAAATCGATTAACTTCATAGGGTAAAAGGCAACCCGCCTTGCAAAAGATGGCCCAATATTCGTACCTACAGGTTGTGACAGACCACTGGTCCGAAGCAGACAACTCCATGATCTGCGCCTCGATAAGGAAAAGCAACAAGCAGAATTATCTGTCTTCTGCCACTGCCTCCATATCAACAGGAGCTCTGAACCGATTACCACTCGAGGTCATTTACAACGACCTAGGCCACCTTGACATTAGTACGATGGGGTCTGCTAGGTGTCTGAGCTGGAATAGCAGACTGATAGTAGACTTGTTCCGCCATACCTTGATCTTGCTACTTAGGCGTCTCCAGTCCTCCGCGTTCTTTACTCTACACAACTCTCGTCAACTTACAGTATATGGCAGCTCTACATTGTCCTTACGAACGGTCGACGATCAAGGGAATTGAATGAACGGAACGGGCATATTGATTCTCCAAGGAATGATGCTGGACAAAGTAAAAGAAAGCATAACGGCCCAGGGAAAGGTAAGGCAATTTACAATAATTATTATGCTAGTGGTACTACTTTGGCTGTGGCGTCTATTCTCTCTTAACTAGAGGAGTCTGCGTACTGCAAGCTAAAGGAGAGTAGGAATAAAAGGATTAAAACTGTGCAGTCATTATACGGATACGATCGGGCCTGCTCTGGTGGCTCGGCTATAAATGAAGTCATATATAAAGCCCAAATTTAGGCTTTACTACATGCATAGTCGTATAGGGATCTATGAAAATGTATTTGTGGGATTTCTTTAATTGCATAATTTTCTTCCACCAAAATCTGGTAAATCGGACAAGTTCAATGATTCTATGGGAGACCTCATTTGGCATGCTACTTGCTTCATATCAAAAAATTGAGTAGCCCTCTTACTATCAAAGATCACCTGACCGGGGTTGACCGGGGCTACATCTCAACACATGGAATTGTACCAAGTCTCATGATTACTCTCCTTTAGCTTATGTACTTTTCTGATTTAAATTCAATCATATCTAAGTGCCAAATGCTCGTCTCTCTCTATTCTACTACGTGATTTATTTTCCGGGTTCATCCCATCCACTCAGCTTCGATTAGCCACAGTCGAGACCTAGGCGGCAAGGTTGCACCAAGAAACTTATAACGTGGATCTGCGGCCTTAAATAGCTTTTCCCAATCATCTTTACTTCGCTCACATCCATTCATAACACCTAGCATCTACAATATATTAGTCTTGTCAATAAGTTAAAGCCGAGTGTCTTACTAGAACATCCAACCCCCTAAAGCATCTGTTAGCACGAAATCTATAACATTGCTGGAAAACAAACCTTGCAGCCCTTTCATCAAACCACCGTACCTCGCCAGGGTCAGGCAAACTGGTGTCGTTGATCAAAATCTTCGCACCAGGCTTCAATGCGGGAACTGCTGCTTTGAGAATATCAATCGCCTTCTCGTCAGAATAATTGTGGAAGACAAAACGGTAGAAATATACATCTCCCACAACGGTCTGCGGAGTGAAGAAGTCGTAAGCCATCCACTCTAAATTTGCGTCCGCATTGTCAACCTTCATTGCTTCGCTCATCTCGATGTCTTGAACAATTAGCCGCAGTGAAGGAAAGGACTTTTTGATTGCTGCACTCGCAAATCCATTGGCTCCACCAACCTGTGTGTCTGTTAATTAGGCCGTAATATTTTGTTAAGCGTAATACTTACGTCCACCACAGTACCACCGCCCAACTTTTCCCAAGGATAACCCTCAACTAAGCTTGTTACGCCATATCCTTCTCCAGTACTGAAAAGTTCCATAGCACGTCCAAAATTAACCCTCCTGTCAGGATCCTTTTGGACGTCTTCGAATAATGAAATTTCACCTGGACACCCCATAGCTATCGAATAACCGGCTTCTCTCGGATTTCGAGATTCTGGCCATCGCTGGAGAGCATCCATCATATAGGGGTAAAATTTCCAGGAAGTGTCAGTGTGAAGTCTCACGAAGGCGGCGAGTCTTATATCCTCAACAAGCAACTTCGATGCCGATGAATGCGATACTTTCCCATCATGTTCAGAAAACAGCCTGCTAGTCATGGCATGGCGTAACATCCGTTGAAGTATGGATTTTGAAATGCCGCATTTCTGAGAAAGTTCTTCATAAGATATGGCTGAATCGAGGGGAACAAGGTTGGCCAAATCCCAGCGACTGATCGCATGTAGAGGGGCGAGATTCACATTCTAGAAATGATGATTCAGACGCATGTTCTGAAATAAATACAAGAGCGATAATAATGGAAGTTAACGAACCGACCACGCTAACTCGCGAATCATGTTGGCATTGCCTATAAGAGCAGCGTTAAATTCTGGAATCATGTCAATCAAGTCTAATCGCGCTTCTCTCTCCTCCTTCGAATCAGCGACAAGACTTTCAGGTGCAGCAAGCGCTTCACGCAGAGCCGCAGCTAGAGCGACAAGATTGTTTGGGGCCATCGTAGTAGATAGACCCTTGGCTGAGATGCAAAGTACCTGACGAGTAGGTACCTGATGGACGTAGTTTGGGGGAATATTTGCATCCTCGGCAAGAGCATTATCAGGTGTTTTAACACTTGACTAGTTTTGAAGTGATATGTACGATAGTGCAGTTGGATTGGAGATTGACCAGGTTTAGGAAATATCACCGTAACCCGGTCCTTCGGATTTGGCGGTCAGACAGAATAAGTAGTATATCCGAAGAACTTAATCTATTATCGCCTGACTTTTGTAGTTGTAAACGCACCTGCATATATGTCACGGGGACCGTACACCAATCATATTTATTATGCAGGACCCAAGGTAGCGGGCGAGCTTGAACTAAACTCATTTGTGGATTTAGTTTGACATCCAGAACATCTGCTCGGCTTGACGGTTGTAAGCGGAGACCGAGCTCAATAGCGACAGAGCTCGACTACACACCATAAAGCATCTGAGAATTAAAGATATTTTGCCCTTTTTAGTAACGCCATGTCCCTGCCAAACTCTTTGCCACAGCCGCCTCTGGATTCTCCAGAGCCCGAATCAAGTCAAGTTCAACATCAGCGTTTATCAAAGTCACCGACTCCACCACGTGCGTCGCAATCTCCAACAGGAGATGCTCTTCGTTCAGGACCGTCATCCGCAGCAGCTGGTTCACCTCCAGCAATTGCTGAAGAGCCGAGCAACGAACCTATCGAAGTCGGCAATGGATTAGAACCAACAGAAGAAGACTTTGCCACGAATAGTGACGCCGATACTGGTTATGAGGGCGATGACACAAGCAGC
Source organism: Pezicula rhizophila (assembly GCA_022190145.1). Lineage (NCBI taxonomy): Eukaryota > Fungi > Ascomycota > Leotiomycetes > Helotiales > Dermateaceae > Pezicula > Pezicula rhizophila. The sequence continues at coordinate 6,706 of JAJONI010001514.1, read as the reverse complement.
CTTAACGCCTCCTTAACGTCCAGTGTAAGGGAGCACACTTTCGAGAATGGCTTGAGATATCATTCCTTTCGTCGAGATAGAACTTACTATCCCTTCCCAAATGACGAAAATGAGCAAAACCGTGACGATATGAAACATGCCATGACTGTATTGATGTGCGGAGGGAAGCTACATTTTGCGCCGATTGGAGACAATCCTCAGGAGATACTTGACTTGGGTATGTAAGCTTGAATGCTATATCGTCACAGATTCCGAAAGTTAACTCTTGGATTCTAGGCACAGGGAGTGGAATCTGGGCAATTGAGAGTAATTAGTAGTGTGAGCTTCCAAACGTACCCAGAGCTAACAGCCCGAACAGTAGGGGATATGTACCCAAGCGCAAGAGTCCAGGGTATCGATCTTAGCCCTATCCAACCAGCTTTCGTCCCTCCTAATGTAAAGTTCATAATCGACGACATCGAGGATGAATGGCTGTATCCATTGGATTCTTTCGACTATATCCATTGTCGACATGTAACCCAGACAATCAAAAACAGACCTCAACTTATGGCTCGCGCTTTAAGGCGAGTAATTCTCAACAAAACATGACATTGGTTCAAGGAACTAATTAGTAGATTCAGGCACCTGAAGCCCGGGGGCTACTTAGAATTCCAAGAGATGGTTTACTATCCACATTGCGACGACGGTAGCATGACTGATCCCTACCCCTTTCGCGAATTTGTCTCCAATCTCAATCGAGGGTTGGCAACCCTAGGAGGTGACAATCTCAATGCCAATAATTTAGCTGCCCAAATGCGCGATGCTGGGTTCGAGGACGTCCAGGATGTGATTTTAAGAATCCCCATAGGCGTCTGGCCAAAAGATCGAAATCTCAAACTCGCTGGACTTTATTTGCGCGAGGCCATGGTGGACGGTCTGAAAAATATTGCTAGCAGGGTTTATACAGCGGCATTAGGATGGGCTCCAGATGCTCTTGAGGTCTATCTCGTTGATGTCAGGAAGTCGCTGTTTGATTCAACAAAGCATACGTATTTTCCCCTCCATATTATTACTGGGAGGAGACCTATCAAGCCATGAGGTTGGAGTGGAGGATCATTCTTTGTACCTAGTAATATGAAGGATTAAAAGTTCGTGTAGCTCTGTTAATTAGATAGGGTTGCTGCTGCTGCTGGTGATGATGATCTTAATTGGCTGAAAGCTAGGCAGGCACCAAGCCTAAACTTGTGCAACTGCACGGCTTTTATCCTTATTGTTCATAGGATTGCTGATCAAGACAGTTTACAGTAAAGGTATACAACCTCCTTAAGGTAGTATTTCCTAAATAAGTTTAAGTACTTCTAGGTAACATTCTCTGTTGGCTAATCCCTCACTCGCCTGCAGCCGCTGTCGCCTAAAAGAAGACTGATATCAACTGGTGCCTAAATTATTAAGCGTTACATAACTCTGCCCAAGCTTTCTACTTCAGTCTCCCTCTCCCTCTCTTTCTCTTTCATTTCTCCTCTTGCAATCAACGGAAACAAAACAGCTCTATCAGTAGCACTTTCCCCTTTCCAGACCATTGTTGGCTCGGCTTATACCACTACTTATATCGACTACCATGGCATCTCCTACTGCAATCAATATATTGCTGGCGAGCTCAAGAAGAGTCTTACAACACCAAACCACTGCGCAAGATCTTATTGCAGCTTACCCATCTCTTAAGCAAAAGAGCCTGAGCTCACCATCTACTCTCACCGACTCGGAACGACGTATGCTCCTTGACCTCCCAGACGAAGATGTAGAAGCCAAAAACATTAGTACAGCAACGGATCTTTCTCGGGAACAACTTATCGAAAAAGCAGTTTCAAACCCTACAAGTCTTACTACCAAAGAAACCGTGATCTTGAAAGATGAATTCTGGATGCCCAAAACACCTGAGGAGGTTACGGAATGGTGGCAAGCACTGCTCAAAGCTAGGGAAGCCCTCGAGGAACTTCATGCTGGCCGTAAACCAGCTTATCTTCCCAATGAGTTAGAAGCGTTTGGACGTGGCAGCTCAGAGTACTACAGACGTCAACAGGCCCAGCAGGATGATGCTGCGCAGGCTGTAGCTAACGCAGCACTACGATATGCACCAGGGTGGATTCAGTCTCTGTATCAACAGAAAAAGGAGCATTGGGGATTCGTCTGTCTTTATGATGCTGCTGTTCAGAACCTTGATCCAGACCTACTTGACGAATTTGAGTGTCGTGTCGATGGTTTCTTTGACCTGGCATTTCCCTATAACGGCGCACAGGGTATTATCGACAGAAAGTGGACGTTAATCCACTGCAATGCGCCAAATACAGCATTTGCATCAACAACAACTTCTGGTAGCGACAATGGCGCCATATTCAGAACTGCATTTCAGGAAATTCTAAAGGATCCGGAGGAATATCAGAAAGCAGAAGATGTCACAGAAATGGACATACCTATCCCCCAATTCAAGGATGGTATTATTGGCTCAGGAGTCCTTACCAACACCTTCCTTGTTATTGATCCCGTTTGCATTAATTCTGTTCTTGAAGACGGATATTTCTATGACGAGATGCGTGTCTTAGCCTTCGAGGCCGACTTTCCCGTCGAAGGACGGAAATACGCAGAAGGCTATCAGGGATACACTTGGGTCCGGTTTGATCAGTTAGTCTACCACTTTTACGAGTTGAGGTCCATGAGGGCTGAGGAGGTTAGGATGGATGAGATATGGAAGGCTGCACAGGTTAGTAAGCACAGGGCATTTGTTAGTTTAGATCGAGAAGAGGCTGTACATGTCACGACATCAAACCATTTGCGGGGTTTTAGTCAGGACAGTATCTTAGGGAAAAGATTTTATGCTGCAAAGGATGCTCGGAGGGAAGAAGAGGGAGACCAGATCCAGCCGCAACCACTCAACTTCCAAGGACCATTTACCTTCACACCGGAACCATTCAACTTTCAATACCGGCCTAGTTAGTATACTGGAGATCAATAATTTCAATCCTATATTCTGAACATCAGAAATTCATAGACTCTTTGAAATATATACGTTATTACACACTTCAATCTTAAGCGAGCACACCAAATCTTGTATTGGAAGTAGGATTAACGTTGGTGTCCTAAACTCGTAATTTCATAATATTCAAGTCTCCTTTTCGATTCGGCATAACACTAAGATTGGTAGTTGAACCTCAGGCTTGGAAAAGTGATCCTGTAGGTAGGTTGTTTCCTGCAGCGATCGGCCAGTTGGAGTAGCCAATCTGCATGAAGTCTCGGATGGCAGTGAATAGGATAGCGTCTATATTAGTGGAGGTGAGACCACTTCAATCGAGGAGATCAAGCTCTGGATTCTGGATAAATTTGAGGAAGTAGGCAATGGGAACCTGCTTAATGATATTCTCTAACTGTGGTACGATCGCATTAGGACCTGTGATTAACGCATCGTGCTTTATTGATGGATCGTAACAAGGTCGTCGGATTTTTTTTTCTCCTGCAGTAATGAGATTTTATCCATTTCCTCCATTGAGATAGGTAGGTATCGCAAAGAGCATTTTGGACCAGTGGGATCAAGGCAAGTTGTGATTCGGTAAGTGGGTGGACTGCTGCTACTAGCTGATCGTTTAGTTAATTCATTAGAAAAGAGATTGGAATTTCTACGTTCATATAGACTTTTATCCTCATATGAATCAAACTATCGATAATAAGTGTTAAATTAACCCAAATTTTGGAATAAGGATCCCCTGTATTATTTGATAAGGCTGGGTCGATAGTTGTCAGATTGAGCCCACATATAAGGAGAAGGTGCCGGCCTCCTTCAGAGAATAAGTTCTTGATCTCTTAAAACTATTGGCCTAGGTTCTTGGGGGAAGGACGTCAGGGAAGCACAACCTCGCACATACCTTCTCAAGATCCGATATTAACTCCGTTGAATCATCTTGAGTGGTTCTTAGTGTCGAGGAGGAATTTACTACATCACCTTCCATGATCTTCAAGCTCAATTTGCTAGATTTCGTTTTAGAAATAATCTCTGCACTATCGTATCTTTCTACTCTGTTTAGCAAATTAGGTTAATGACTTTGGAGTTTCTAGAGAACACCCCAGATCTTAGGAAATTGGTATGAGGATAAGCCTTACCCTGCAAGCGCTAAAGCAGACGTTTAGTTGTCGAAAACTGCCTTGTAAGAGGGAACATCGTCTACCGTGTGGTACAGCTCGGCAATGGCCTGCTCAACGCTCAATCTATGCAGAATTGATCAAGCGATTTGCTGTGTTCCGTTCTAGCAGTAATATTTTCGAGTTGATAGCGTTGAATTTCTAGTAAGTATACCTAGCCTGCGAGGCTCTGTAACTGGTGGTCTTGTTGGTGTGCATAAAGTGTAGTTCGTGTAAATACTGTTGTACGTTACGTTTCCAACAGGAGTCCAGATATGTGAGGGAGTACCAGCCAAAAACATACATTTCGTCGTGCAATTGTCATAATCTAGATGTATCTGGAGGTTTGCATTTGCGGATGATAGACTTCGAGTGGGAGTGGTAATTACAGGCCCTCGTCTAAATATATCTACATCTACGTAGTTAGTCTTGTGTATAACGATATACCTATAGAATCTGCTATAGGTTAATCTTTAATTTAATTATTAACTTCTCTTATTAGTCTAAACTTATATATATATATTGTTTAGATATAGCCCTCTGTTCTATAGCTTTATAAATTCTCTTCTTTCTTTATAATGCACCCTCTGTTTCAATCGATATATTAATTTGCGCAAGGCCGACTCCTTGACATGATATATTCGGGCAGCCACAATTGGAGACTCTTCTGGGTGGTCAATAGCCCACTGGTGGACCTCATTAAATGGGCGATCATAGTTTGATTTCGTGATATACTTGTCATAATCATTAGAGGTTATGGTGGGCAATTTGGTAGGCAATTATGGTGGTTTTATAAGGGTAGGTAAAGTTTATTTCGTGGGACACTTGATTGAATGGGACACTTCGTTTCCCGGCCACAAGCAACAGCACAGTAGAAGGTGGGGCAGGCTATAATATATTTCGCCTAGAAGTTCTCTAAGCTTAATGCCAACCTCCAAAAGGATGTCCATCTGTACCTAACCGAGCTGGAATCCAATTCATCTTTAATAAATTCATATGGGTAATCTCTGTCTCATTTCTTTCCATCTCCTTAATATCCCAATTCACAGACACAATGCTCCCTCTTAGAAAGTTAGCTCTTTCTTGAGTTAGGTACAATGCCATCATCCCTGACATCTGAATGTCATCTTTTGCAAACACCTTTAAATCTTCGCGTGTCATTGAAGTCATAGGAATACCTGGCAAAAGAGTAAATGCCCGAAGATGCGAGTACTCAGCATCTAGATACTCTACTAGACGTTGGCTCGCAAACTTAGAGATGGAGTATGAGGAATAGCCAGGTTCAATATCTCCGCCAACCCCTGAGGTAACTAAAAGAAGAGCTTAGGGTTAGCATTGCCTGACTTATAAGAGATATAGAATACCTACTATAGATAATAGTTCCAACTGGATCAGTAGGGTTAGGCTGATGAGTAACAAAGTACTTTGATAGAAGAGAGAACCCTAGGAAGTGCGTGTTGACTACATCTGTGAAGCTATCCCAGGGAATTTGGGCTATAGGGCCACTAATAGATTTAGAGCCGGCGCTATAGAACAAGACATCTGCGTGGCGACCGAAAGTCTGTTGAATCTGAACAAAGAGATTGTTGACCTCGGATTCAATAGTAACATCAACAGAGACGCTAAGGAATTTTGCAGAGGCGTTTGAAGAAGCTACTCTAATCTCCTCTTCAACTTTAGCGAGTTGGTCTAGTTTACGACCTGCGAGTACAACTGATGCACCAGCCTGGGCCCAGACTAAGCAGGCAGCCTATATAATAGTTAACATTGAAAGCTTAGTTAACATTGAAAGCTTAGTTAACATTGAAAGCTTAGTTAACATTGAAAGCTTAGTTAACATTGAAAGCTTAGTTAACATTGAAAGCTTAGTTAACATTGAAAGCTTAGTTAACATCGAAAGCTGCAGGTAATATAAAGCATTACATACTGCACCAACTCCTCCATAAGCGCCAGTGACAATGATAATCTCCCCTATCTTGGAGTTAGAGCCCTTCGAAGGCAGGATTTCGTCATAGGGGTCGCGATGGATCGTTTCTGTTAGCTGGTACGGAACCGTGAACCGGTCGGGATGGACGATGGGTTGAGCCATCTCTGTAAGGTTGAGGACACAAATCTGCGTTAACTTTGACGCTGTCTTGTATTGTGTCAAGTAGAGGGAGAGGAAGAATGTAGACTCGCGTCGCTGAAAGGCACAGCTACCACTACAGTACAACCTGCCTTTTTCAGAATAAAAAACCAGGCCATTCTCTTCTAGAAAAGGCAGGTTGTACTGTACCTTCCGTACTAAATCTCGACACTCGCGCATACGAGTACGAATTTTCGGAGATTAGTAGAGCCAGCGGAGGAAAGACAGGCCGATATTAGGCACAGGCTGGCCTGTTAGAAATGGTGCTTACAGATAGGTTTAGTTTAAATAAGATATCTTAGAAAGGCTACTTTAAATATTCTATAAAGGTATTTATTAAAAAATAAAGTAAAATTTATATTTTAAAAAGAGGAGAAGAGCTATATCTTCTAAAGTTTAATAAAAATAAAGAGTTTAAGTAAGAGTTATATCCTC